>VJOZ01029675.1:0-17555 GCA_009801055.1 Stichopus horrens
TTATAATGCATGGTCTCAAGTTATTGATAAGATATTGGCTGCTCAAAGATTACTGTCATAGCGGAGCCTTGACAAAAACAATTCAGAAATTCTTGTTGCTATGGAAAGTTTTGTAAGAGGATCATTTAAGACCTGATAGATGAGAATCTCCAAGAAAAGTTCACATGAGTCCACACTGAATTTAATGAGAACATAGAAGACTGGTCTTTGTTGGGGTCCACGGAGGAGTCACACAGCTTTACATCATTATTAGAGGAGAGTTGCTCACTTGCCATAGTTTGAGGACCAAAACTAACAGATAGGAAAGCCTTGTCTAGATGAATTTAGCCCTGCCTGCCTGCCTGCCTGTCTGTCAGGTTCCCATGGTTGACTTCAACTTTTATTTGGTTCAACCTCCTGCAGATGAGATTATAGTATAAATTAATTTTCACAATCAGTTTTCACATTCTACGTTTTCTTATTTTAAGATGAAGAGGAACTTATGGACTTTGCTCGACAGGACAGATGAAGTATGTCAGCAAATTTCTAAATTCCTAATTCCTACTTACATTTGTCTACGTTTCAAGTATTTTGTATTTTTAATTCCTTTGTAGGCTTAAGTTGAGCAACTGAATATCCAGAATACACTTAATGAGTTGCCTACTGTTTAATTTAGATGCTAATCTGCTAGTATCTTTGTGTGAGAAAACACACAATGCCCCACAGTGTACTAAAAAACAACCCACAGAGAAACAACTTGGAAAAGGAATAAATAGAGGAGCCCTGTTAGGAGAGGGGGTTGAGGGTGGTAGATGAATGGGAGGGTATCTGAGATGGAGGGGAGTAATGAAATGAGGATAATGGGAAGAAACTGATTTGGGCAGGAATGAATGCTACAAGTGGTAATACCTACTCACTACCCAGGAATGACTTGCTAATCTAATCTGTAGAAAATCACTACTGCAATGTAACATATTAATCTGAAGCTTTGCAGTATTCTTTACTGACAACATGAAATTATAAAAAAAAAAAAANNCATATTCTCACATCATTTACAGAACGCATTGAGTGATCTTCTTTAAGATTCTGGAAACTGAATCTACTGACAAAAATAGACATTTATGCTCACAACTAATCAGATGCTTAAACTATAAAGTCCTCAGGACAAAAATTCCTGTATCTGAATAGAACTAGCCAGATATGAACTGAAATCAAAACCGAAGAAATGCAAAGATTGTAGCTAAATTATGGAACAATCTAAGGTTTAGGACACAAAATAAATGTTCCAGAGTTTCCACCAGGTGTCTGGGTCACCCAACCCACAACATCAGGATTCGGTTCTGAAATTGTCACACTGATCCAAAGGTGTATGTGCCGTAAACTGTGCTCCTGACAGAAATATTCCTTTCCTAGCTTTGAACACTTCATTGTCATGCCTGTACATTAAAGCCATGTCACACAAACGTGATTCAACACATAAGTCACCATCTTTGAACTAAATTAGTGCATCTTGAATTGATAATTGCTGTTAAGAATAAAATTGTGTCACAATATCTTTCAATCCTGCATGTGTGGAATTGGTAAACTAAGTATGGATATTTCACATTCAGTTACGTAAACAGCAATTCAAGTTGTGCGATTGTAGCTTGAAAATTCAATCGTATGTTACATCGTTCTAGTGTAACCTTAGCTTTGGATATATCATGCTGTATAAACATGCAAAGCAAAATGTCGTAATGCGACTTCACGATGAACTCGTAACTGAAAGGAAGTTACGTTCTTGGGTATCTGGGTACCCAATTCGGGTACAAGGTTCCAAATTTCACACCTGATGCAAACACTATGATGTTTGCATTTTGAGAAATTACACAGCACTGCAGAGATTAAGTTGGTGGCACTATGAAACATAACACATTCTTTGGTAATTGAATAATATAAAAAGAGAGCAAAAGTGTTTGCAGGAAGCCACTATTCTTAAAACAATCACTAATATCTGTTTACCAATAAATATAGCAAACAAACACGGACCAATGAAACTAAACCATTAACCTAATCATAATTGGTGACTGGATTTAACCTTGTTCATGCCAATGATTGCATTCTATTCACAAGAATGGACAATCCATTCTAAACAAATAAACTGATCTTATGACTTTCTTATTCATCTAAATCCTGACAGTACAACAGATCTGGTCATTTAGTGTATTCAACTGTGTATGCAGTATCCTAAAACTGAGAGAGCATTACAAACCACAGACATGTGGCGTAGAAGATAACGTAATATTATCAAATATTAATATGCTCTTCACGTTGAGCAAATAGCAAAGAGTAGTCCATACCTCTTTTTTTTCTTGTGACATTCTTCGGTCGATGTAAACTGAAATGGCTTGTCACGTGCTTCATCACGTTCTTCACTGGTGTACTCTTCCCTGCCTCTAACTTTGATTAATATCATTCACAGCATATAAACAGAGCTCAGGAAGTACACCTGGAGTTCATTGCATTGCCAACAACTGATTTATGACTCCGGAGTATAACTTCCACTGGAGAGTGACTGCAGCAGAATTTTGCTGGATGTAATTATGTAAACAAAGTTCCAAAGACTAAAATACTGAATTTAATTTGATTATTGATTTTCACTGAGTGATTTCATGTAGTGTCTTTAGCTATCTGTGATATTCGATTTCACTCTTGGTTTGATACAAAAGGATAGACTCAACAATTGGGAGACACTGCTTTGATGGAAATAAAAGCTGACGCAGTGGCAAATATTGGTACGATTGAAACTCACAATTCAAGAAAATACTGTGGAGTTATGCCACATCTAATGATGTGCTGTACAAGTTTCCATGTTACATGAATATTGACAAATGTAACATGAAAGCAAATTAGAATCTAAACAATAACTCAGTTAGTATGTCACTGCAGTAGCCCATCTCTACTCCATTATCTTCTCTTTTATTTGTTTCCCTTTCACCACATCCCGTCTCTTATTGCTTCATCCCCTCTGCTTCTCCCCCTACACTTCTCCTTCTCCTAGCAGCTTCTCATTTCAATGTAACAAACAAATCATGAAAAACAAAACAAATAATGACCAAAGTATACTTCAGGACGAGCCTTTCAAAGTAGTCTTGGCCTTGCAAGGCATTCATGTCTAGCAAGTTTGACGACCAGTGACGGTCACTGATACTGCCATCATAACTGATGAATTATTCATCACATCATTTGCATACATACCTGGTGACTTGGGCATCATCAGTTGATTTTCCTCCGCTATCCATCCTTCGTAGCCGAGTTCTTCTCCCGGGCTATCACTCAGATTTTCCAACTTAACAATGGCACCTATCAAAGCACAAGAGAGTCTTGGTTAGAATAAAACTGAGCATTTCATACCAACCACTGATACTATCCGGCAATGAAAAACTGGAACACCGTTATCTTATCATGTCTGTTATTATTATTATGCATACCGTTTCATCGATTCATAAAAATTGGAAATTGGGTAAGTTTTACTTGTACCTGTTGGGTACTATAAAGGGATACTAATAATGTGTACATTTTGTGGTTGTCCAAGTGTATCCAAATCTCTAAAGTTACACCTATCTAGTAGCCCAGAGGACAATCAAAATCTATGGAATAGCTCAGAAATTTGCTGTGAACTGAAATTAAATAAAAACAAACAAACAAAGCAACCAAGAAAAGAAGTCTTTCTCACTCTCACTAGTGTGGTAAATATTTGCGACGTGGAATTTCTGATGATAGGCTTGTTTTCACGTTCTGCAGTCGGTGTGTCACGCCCGCAGGTTAGCATGAACCAATCAAATTCAGTATTGAGTATTATAGTCTTGTCATATCCATTATAGTCTCCACCCACTTTATTAAACAATTACTTTGTTTTGTAGGCCTGTATAGGCTACTAATTCCCCGCAAAAGTAGACACAAACTGATGTTCATAATTTTTCATTACTTCCTATGTATTTTGTTTTCAAGCAACTTAAATTTTCGTTAAGTTCCTTGTCATACTCGGGGATCAGTTGATAAAGTTGGTATGACTAATTTTGGTGTTTTCCCCAACTGGCAGTCGTACTTGACCATGGCATAGTACAACAGTTTATGAAAACCATCATGTCTGCGTGACTTACAGTACGTTCCATTAGAAACAAAATCACTGTCATTGCTTTAATATTTCAGTGCTTAGTGAAATGCCATGTAAACCAAAGTATATTACATACAGTACATTTCTTATGTTAAAATGTACACAAGTGTATCTCATAAATAAAAAGAGAAAAGATCTTTGCAAACGTTCCGATAATTTACAATAATCACATCCTAATGTAGGGAGATTTAGAGGCTAGCAAACAGCTTGAGTCTATATCACCACCTTCCTGGGCATTTCAGCGTCCAAGTGAAATAGCTGCTCTTTTACAAATTGCTGACGTTAGTGTTATTTCTGCAAACATTTATATAATATTTTATCGTTTACCACTCCTGGTGGCCTAAAAGCCTTAAATTTGAGGTTTGAATATGCAGAAAGATGGCTTTGTTGAGTTTTGTGAACTTTGTCAGTAATTTCATCCTCCTAGCGTTTGCCTGGCTAATTGGCTATGCCACATATGTACGTGTACTGCGCGGTACGTACATAACAGCTTGTAATGCGTAGTGCTTGTTCCACGAAATGGGTGGAATACTTGGTAATCCGAATCATCCTGATTATAAGAACTAATCTGCAATAGGCATTTTTTGGTCATCCTTTGTACACTTCTCCTTACCCCCCTCTGTTCTCTAACTTGGAAGCTAGTGAAAAAGTATCTTCTGTGTTACATCAACCTCTGCTCCGAAGCCTTCGTAGGTTGTGGTTTTCTTTTCCTACCCGTCCATCCAAGCTCTACTCCTTTCTCCTTAAAAAAATCTGAATGTCACATAGATAGGAAGGATAGAGAGGAGCATACAAAAATTCATGAGAAAATACCTCCAGGTCACCCAAAATCACCCTTCAGAGGCTCAAAGTGACAATTCAGGAGGTGGTAACTGTCACAATTTTTTTTTTAATAGCTCAACAGCCTAAAACCCATCCTTGTACATTATTGGAGTTTTTTCGCCGTAGAAGTGTGATAAACTTTGCACATTCCACGATGGATACCGTACTTACTTGAATTCTGAAGATTGAATAAGTTGACCGCACCGTCAACATTCCCTGCACGTGGAGGACCCTTTAAGTACTCGATATTTTTTCACATATTTCCTTCACTGCTCTTTTTCCTCATTGTTTTGTCTTTTAATCTTTTTCACTTCTTTTTGTCAGTGAAAAGGGTGCCATCAAAAATTCAGTTTAAGACTCTTACTATGTCATTAAGATGGAATATACAATGAAACTTACACTCCTCATCATTTATGGTATTAAATACCTCAATTGTGCAAAGTAAAATAAAATATTCTTAGGAGTGAGCAGATTGACGGTAGCATATGTCGTGTATTTGGAAAGTACTTTAGGAGTTAATATGAAAAATTCAGTCCAGAATATTTTGACCATCAAAGATTGTTGTCGGTCACTTTGATAATAACTTACTACAGAAGAATTAAAATAAGTGTTCAATTAAGGTTTACCTGAAGGCGTATAAACAGTTTATTTGCTTAGACATCAAAAGAGAACACTTCATTGGGTCTCTGTAAAGGATTAACAACAAACGATCGTTTTACGTCTGTCGCTCTGGCTTTCTGCGCTCAATTTCGCTCATTATCAGAGTCTGTCCCATCGATGTACAGCGTTCAGAATTTGTTTGACGAACTTTTTGGAAAGTTCCATGAAGTGCGATTCGTTGGTCTGTAATTGCTAATTTGATTGAAATAGATAGATTTTGGTAACTTTTGTTAAAAAATGCCTTGATTTAGCTGTAAGTGAGCACTATTGAGGGTTAAGCAAAGTCAGTACTGTATGGGAAAAAAAGTATCGTGTGCTTAATAAGATTTGAAATTGTCCAACCTGCTGTGTAAATGGTTCAAGACATTTTAGGTTTGTTTCTGGCATTTTACATAAGTGGATGGTCTTCATTTTTGGTCACAGAGGTTAAGCAACATTTGAAGTCAAAAGCTACAAGTGTTTCAATCTGTGGGTTGGACATTCTGAGAAGTTTAAATGTTGATGGATGTTGTCAGATCACTTTGGTGCAGAAACGGAAAAATGTCTTGAACGCATGATTAAACGCCAAAGTTACCTCCCATCCCAGCGAGAAGTCAAGGATAGTCACTCCCTTTTCTTCTAGCTCATCTCCCTTGATTTTGTTCACACCGAATGTACTTTCATTTTTGCATCCTCAACAGCAAATCCCAGACTGCCGAACCAAGTAGCACAAGGCTACAAACCTCAGCCACCAAACAACTCGTTGCTCGGCAACCACCTTCAGACGGGGATCCAACAACAGCAACAGCAGGCAACTTTGCAGCAACAGCAACAACAACAACAGGCCAGTCTGCAACAGCAACAACAGGCCAGCATGTTGCAACAGCAGACCGGCATGTCACAGCAACAACAACAACCACAGCAGCAGCAACCTGGTCTGCAGCCAGACCAGCTTCTGAATCAACAGATGGTATTCCAGTCTGACCAAGCAGGCAATGTTATCAACCAAACCATGAACCAACAGAACAACCAAGCCATGGCTGTCATGAATGTAAGTTGTCCCACTTGCATCTGTTCATAGTTACAGCGATTGTGGTGGATACTCCTCAACCTGTATGTAGTTATACAGTGATAGTTTCTCTGATACCCTTTCTTTGTACTCACTGCTTGATGTTATGTGCAGTCCTCATTTAGACATTAGTATCATTCGAAGTGTAACAAACTTACTGTTGAAAACACTGTTTGGCAAATTTTAGCTTGATGAACTTATAATTGACAAACAATTAAAGTTTGCTACCAGCACCTGTATCTTTTTCTTATCATGTAAAAAAAAAAATCATGTAAGAAAAAACATATCTTACCTATCATATTTCTTGCTACTGCAAAATCTAGTCTGGCATTCTATCAACTCTGTTTAGTTATTTATATGTTGAAACCTGTGAATATCAAGTGACTAATTTGTTTACCAAAGGTCTCACATTTTTCTTCTCATTTTTTCCCCATTTCCTACAGCCTGGAAATAGAGGCGGTGTACCCAGGCCGTTGAAAATACTATGGACTGGTGTCCTGGAATGGCATGAGGTAACCGTAACAGGAATATTAATCCATATGTGTCTATCTGTTTATCTGTCAGTATGTGTGTCTATATATACTTCAGTATACTCCAGTATATTCACTCCCTGGCAGATGCTAACCCTCTGGGATAATGAGTTGGAGAACTGTTTGAAAATTGGTCATTTAGTATGCAAAGTAATGAGATGCCTGACTGCAAAACTTGTCCATAATTACGGAGGTACTGTAGTATAAGTGTGTTTCCAGAAGTGATCCTGTTCATTTGATCTAAACATAACCATGAACAAGAGGATGGCTTCATTTTAAATTGAAAAGAAAACAGAATAACAAAAGGAAAGGAAGGTCTGAACTGCATGCAAGGTTCAATCTGATGCATACCAGCTTGGTTCCTGCGGGGAAAATAATCTGAACTGTTTGATGTTCTCTACAGTTGGTTATGTTTTGTTCATCGTAAATCATTTGTGAAACTAGGTGGAGGTGATCAGGCTGCGAAACAGGTGTGGGTTTCTCTGTCGATGTCATATTTGAAGTCACCTTTTGAAGGGATTGGCATCAAATGTTTTTTTTTTCCTTCTTTTGTTTCTTTCCCCCTCATTTTCTCATTTTATCGCTTCACCAACGTCGTCCTCTGCCGGTCCCTGTCTGTGTCCTCGGTACCTTCAATCCACTCCCAAACAGAGGACGAAGACAAACACCATGGCGCAAGACCAGCGGATACCCCGCTGCATCAACTGCTCGGTCTCTGGGGAACCGGACATCAACATTAACTGTGACAGCTGGCCGGAGAAGCTCACCATGCAGGTCATTCCTCTCAGGTTTCTGGTAAGGCAACTCGGTTGGCATCCTACTTCAGAATGAAGTCCATGGTAGCTCTAAGTCAGCTGAAAGTGATCAAGGAGGGTCAGAGCGGAGGGTCAGAGGGTCAGGAGGGGGGTGGTTTAGTGGAGACAAGCGAGTCGTCAGAAAGAGAGAGACCATTTCTGTGTCATCTTTTTTTTGCTCCAAATAGATGCGGAGTGAGCGTATCGTAGCAAAGGACATTGCATCTGAAAAGTTTGACCAAAAACATCCTCAGAGCAGCAAAGTGCATCCGCTCTCGTGATTTTACCAAACATAGTGATTGCCAAACATATGTACAGACATTATTTGTTCGTTAGTTTTGTTTGTTTGTTTGATTTGTCATATGTTTGCTTGTTTGATTTTTTCCATAATCACTGCAACACATAACAAGATGATACAAAAACAACATACAAAGTAGTAATGAGGAGCCAAAAAAATTGTTAATGAAAGACAAAAAACACAAGGGAAAAACTGATATGAATCTCTGCCCTAAAAAGAAATATTAAAAAGAAAAACTAATTTGCAGAGCAACTTATCTCCATCACAGAAATCCATTTTGAACATTTAAGTGCTACTACAGTAATCATGAAATCATAACAGCATTGCTGGAAAAATTGTTCATTTCATGGGGAGGGAGTCTAAATTTTCCACAATTTCTGATATTTCTGTCAAAAGGGATACATCTCCCTTAGAGTGCCATAATATCCCAACAAATACACAAATTTCCATGTGAATACACAAATTTCCCTGGGAAGGAGCTCCCTGACTTTTCATCTTTTTCCATCCATCTTATAATCATAGTCTATATATGTAATGTTCCTATCCAGCCAGTCCCTGTTTGAAACGGTTCAAGCAAAACGTCAAGAAAGTACAACTTTCTACTTTGCGTTCTCAGAATCTACTTTCCATTACAAAGTTGCCATAAACACCGTTACACATTACGAATGTTTGGGTCACCAGTCAGGTCATTGAAAATAATAGGACCAACTTGTGAAGTTCCCACTTTGCACTGGTTTGCTATCTAGTATCTCTTGTGTACTTATAGTGCAGCGTGTTTAGTACCAATGCATCATGTGGAAGTGTTATCTGTGAATGAATCTACTTTTAGCATTGCTCATTAATAAACATCACATCAGTGATTGGTTGAATTTTAAACAACAGTGGTCAGTTACTTGCATGTGATTAATGTCAAAGGAGAAAATTCTCCGATGGAAATGTGCTTGAGAATCAAACGTACATACGAACGTAAGTCAGGGATCAAAGTTGGCAAGTGAGGAAACAAGTGAATATCTTAGTTTGATAGTTCATGTCAGCATTGTATTGTAACACTGCGTGGACATGATGAAGTGGTGTCCATGGAGAAATGCTGCTTTAAGACCAGTGTCATTGTTTAAATGAAATTCTTCCTTCATAGAACATTCGGTGTGACATCCCACTAAATGTGCACATTCCATACACACCCCCTCCCCCCATCCTCTTTGTGGTCCCTACAGATATTAGATCATAGAACTTGCATGTATCCAGTTAATTTTTAATTCGTGACATAATTGTGATGTTTCCACTTTAGATAGCTTTTTTGCCAAAATGAGTTTAATTTGAAGGAAGGACATGAAAGAAAATTTTGAAAAGAAGTTTTCTTCTCTTTATTTTCTCTCAAAGCAAACTATGAACAACTTGGTTAAAAATGCACACATCGTGAACTTTGACATTCCAGACCACGGTGCCAACTCAGAGGCTAGACGGTACCTCCAGAGGGTCCTCCATAGTCAGTTTGTAAGTCAAAAGAGATTTAAATAATGTCTTTTCCTAATGTTCATATGTGGTCCATCCATTTGTGCATATCTCAGAACAAATGCATCATTGGAATGGTACGACTGGATGACAAAAAGCAAAATCAGTTAGGGTACTGGATGTACAGAGGGACTGGGAACAGGTTGGTTATTACGGCATATGCTTATTTTGCAATCCTTCAAATCAGACAGCCAGTTGTAAGTCCAAGGAGGACAGAGTTGATCGCAGAAGAAGAAGGGTCGTGAACTCCTGAAAGAGTTTTCAAGTTCATGGTACCTTTCCAATACGTTAGGATTATTATTTGTTTTGGTAGTGTAGGGGACCATGCAGTCATTGTGCTTCACTGGTACATGCATCGGTCCTCACAAAAAAAAAAAACGATTCCATAATGGTTTGTACTAGTTTCAGGACTGTGTGTCCTTGTTAGAAGAGAATAAATGTATTTCCTTGGTAAAGGGGAACAAATGCATGGTAGTGTCTTTCTTTATTACAAAGCAGAAATGTTTGTCAAACATCTTCCAGAAGTTTAATTTGAAAACGTTGTTTCCTTCCCACACAATGCACTTTTGAAATTAAGAGGAAGTTACCGCCATTTGTGCCTCAGTTGAATGCAAACTTGAGTAAGTGCAAGTATTATGCCACGTACCCCTGACACCAGAATTTTAATGTATTTTGCTTGTTTTTTTTTACTCATAATTTCCATAAATTTGCATGCACTTGTACACTTTTTGTGTCGTATTATGTTACAGGTGTACCATGTAATTGTCAAATCGTTAATCCTTTTATTTGAATCTGTACATGAATGTTAAAAAACAAAAACTTGTCAATCTTCAAAAGGTCATGACATCACAATCTCAGAATGGCTCTGGCCTGATTGGTATTTTATGAACTTTTAAATCGCACTTGACTTGAACAATAAGCAATAAAGTTGTGTGAAGTATTGTGATGTTGCGTATTTCATTGTCAAAAAGTTCAGGCTGTTACTCTCCTGTTATTTGTTTGCTCTGTTACAAATTTTGAAAAAGTGAATTTCCTGTGTAGTGTCTGGCGAAAAATCCTCAGTCCATGCCCCCATTTTGTTTTCTATCACGACCAGGCGGGTTGCATCCACCTCTCCGGTGAATCTCAGTCTGACACGTCCATCCGGGTCCTCCTTCTCTGGTACATCAAGGCCAACGACCAGTTCAAAGGTCGGATCCCTAAAGATCAAGTGGGCTTCATCAACAGTTTCAGAGAACTCATCAAGGTTTGTGCAGCTTGATAATGAATGCCCAGGAATGGGTCTGGAAGGGGGGTGAGTGAGTGAGTATGTATGTATGGTCAGTCGGGCCCATGCACTACTCTTTGAGAACACTTTCCAATTGTCATGTTAAACCATGGTCTCGTGAGTCCTGAAATGAATTTGACGCAATCTGCAGCTGACTCTTAGAGGAGGAAACATTTGAAAGAAAATTTTGTTGAGTATTTGTCGTTAATCACATTTGCAGAGAAGCTGTCATCTTGCTATGTATGAAATTTGCTAGATATTTGCTGTTTGCTCTTAAATGTTCAATTCTAGCAATTCTGACGTCATCCCCATTTTATCAATATATGTTATAGTATTTGCTTTCATTCCTCTCATCTTTTCATGTCATCTTTCCCCTTCCTCACCCTCTCGTTGGGAATCGTCGCCCCAGCATGATGTTCTGAAGAACGTCTTAAAAGGTGTGATGGAACTGAAATGGTCTGAGACATTCTACAACTCTATTGAGAATGATGAGAAGGGACCAGAATTTGCAGTGCCTGACCCTTAAAAATTGAATTATCAAACCCGTGGAGTCAGTTCGCTTATGTGGTTGTTATGGTACAAAGTCTACGCGCAAGGTACCCCACGGATGGGATCACCTTTGTCGTGCAGCCACTGGCCAAGAAAAACTAATGTCTGCCAGCTTTGCAGATAAATTACTTTTAGTACCACAAAAATCGTATGCAACCCTCAGTTTCAAAGTTCTATGGCGATTGGCCGAAGCAGATCTTTCAATTAAAAGAGAAACACAACTACCATCACATGTGGCTGTGTAGATTGACTGTGAAGAAACAATGCAGCTGGATATCCTCCTTGTAATCTTTGGTGTTGTGTGTGTGTGCAGTGAACAACGGTCCAATGGCCATCAATATTAAGTTCGTCAAGTTCGTTGGGCTCAATGAAAGGCATGTTTGGCCATCTCCGGCAGGCTCTGCAGTGAGGCAGCCATGTAGGCCGGCTGACAAACAGGCTCTACATATGCTGAGTGCAAGCATTGAAGTGACAAGCAATTTGGTATGAAAGAGGGTGATTAGCCAACGTATTACTGTCTTATTTCCTTTTTTTTCCAGAAACATCAACAAGAACAACACCAAAAGCAGCTACAGCAACAACAACAGCAACAGCAACAACAACAACAACAGCAACAACAACAACAGCAGCAGCAGCAGCAACAACAGCAACAACAGCAGCAGGTCTTTGTGGGAACAAGGCCCCAGATGCAGGTCCCACAGGGCATCATCCAACGACCCGGCAACATGGCCCAGGTGATGGGCCAAAGGACGCCCATACCTCAGCAGGTCGGGGCTGCCGGCAACCAGGTCATGACCCAACAACAGGTGAATATACAAGTTGATTTAAAGGAAATGTTTTCTTTGCTTTGCAGAAAAGAAAAAGTCTTAAAACCAATCTTCCTGGACACATTATGATAGGTGATTCAACATAAGGCAGGATGGTTGCCTTGTTCTCTAGAAGTGTGTGTTTTATAAGTAGAGATTCAGTTATCTGTTGCTCAAAAATAAGTTTATCCACCCACATTTTCAAAAGTTCACACGACGCATCTTCCATAAGTCTTCTTAAGCACAACGTTTTGTGGAGTTGAAGCCATTGCCCATGTTTGCTGGTGAGATTGAACGTCTCACCAACCAAGAAGCTTCTTTCTTCATAAGCCATCACTGGTGCATTGTAAATCCAATACCCCTCCCTCATGTAGCGTATATGTTTCTTGTTATGCGACAGAGGAGTTTGGTATCGGTGTTTGCACGTACGCCGCTACCCGACAGATAATGTCAGGACCTGGTTACAAAATTCAGAGTCCAGAGTTTCACAGTCATGTATACTTTACATGTGAGAAACTTCGGCATGTCTGCCTAAGAACATTTGTCATGCTTGAACAGAAGACATGTTGTTCTATGAACATGCACAGCAATTAGACCTATTATGACTTTGCCAAGTAACCCAACTGACAGGACTCTGGACACCATGTTTCTGATTTCGGACCTACCTGCCTTAAAAACTGTTTCATGTTGACATAATTTGTTTCTGTATGGCATTTTTGTTGTCCTCTTTTTGCCCTTGTCAAGTTTTTATTGTGTGCCATTCCCTGACGTTGTTACCTGTAGAACCCTATTGTTCGTTACAGTGTGTGATGTGTTATTAAGTGTTTTAGTAACAGGTGTGTTTAGGTTTGTTTAATTTAGTGAGTTTCAAGATCAGTTAACATATGTCTTGGAATCATCAAGGACCCTATAATTACGTTGTCAATGGATGGACAAGGGCCAGACACCTATACTTTCTTGGACAAGTGTTCAGAGGGTAACAGGGCAGAGGGGTGAACCAATGAATACCAATGCCAACATACACCTGCTCCCATAAACACATTTCCAACAGACGAGACCGCCATCCCCCCAGTCTTTAGCACTTTCCCAAAGGTTGAGATATCCCTAGCAACAGCTGTACCATCCATTTTGAACCCAAATTTAAAAAGTCCAAATTGAAGATGAACAATTAATCAACACTGTAAGCAACTTAATTGAACAACCAAATTTTGAATCCACAGAAAATTTCCAAGTGTTTCCCCGGGGTTGTGATCCAGGGACCTATAGATTGCAAGACAGACATTGTTAACTGCCAAACCAACACTTCCTTTCCTAAAGCACAAATCCATGAGGACTCCACCAGCAGTGAACTTGATATCTCTAGAAACATTAACCTCCAGGTTGGGAAGTTTAAGCACTACAGTGTTAACATGTCGATGGCTCGTATTCTTTCACCGTAGTGTTTCTTTTGTTTTTGATATCCTAAGCAGAAATCGATACAAGAACTGATGAAGCGTTTTCAACAAAAGCAGCAGCAGCAGCAGCAACAGCAACAGCAACAACAACAACAACAACAACAGTCGAACCAGCAGATGATGCAGACTTCGCAGATGTCCCAGGTCAGCATTCGACCGATGGGGCAGCCTCAGATACCTACCCAGTCGCAGCAGTTGCCTAGCAACAATGCCCAGCTGAAGAATCTCCTCCTGAATCAAGCTCAGGTCAGTGTCTTACTGTCTTGTCAATGTTTCAGGGATGGGTGGAAAGAGGGGGGTGTGGGGGTTGTTGGTGATTTGGGACTATCAATTCGTCTCTGGTGGCGAGATGGAATCATGTAGGTGAAGCTGTCTTAGTGACTTCTTGTCATTGAAATGCATAGATGTTGTTTTTTGTTTCTGCATTCTCTAAAGGTATTGTAACTGTTTCAGTAGGTATTGAGCAGTGCTGTCTTCCCTTTGGCAGTTAATTACAACACTCAAAATGCTCATGGCACATCAACAACCCCTTTCCAACCCAACTCTGCCAGTCTGTGATTTGCCTGAACCCATTTCCACACACTTTGTGCCAAACAGTGCCCCATTTCCCAAGACACTTCATTTGAGACTGTTCCTTTTCCATACCAACAGGCTCAGTCTCAAGCAGGTCAGTTGCAGTGGAATCAAGCCCAACAGATTGGCCAACAACAGCAACAACAACAACAACAGAACATGCTCCTGCAGCAGCAGCAACAACAGCAGCAGCAGCTCCAGCAAGTGGCTGCCCTCGGCCAGCAGAGGATGCCCCAGAGGACGATGGGCCCGGTCCTGCAACAGGGGAACCTCGCCCAGGGAGGTATCATGGTCCAAGGAGGAGGCAATATGGGTCCAAGAGCAATACTTCAACAAGGGATGAACCCACAGGCCATGCAAGGCATGGGTAAGCCAATGGCAAGACAACAACAACAGCAGCAGCAGCAACAAGCACAGCAACAACAGCAGGGAGGAAAAGGCGGACTGCGAGACGACGTGAGCCTCATGGACCTGCTGCAACCGTAGGGAGACTGACCAAAATTTCTGTCCTGGTTGCAGCCGGACTCCTTGGCACAGCAGCAGTCTGCCTTCCCAGGAATCTTGATGGGTTGCATGAAAATAAGCTGAGGCTTGTTTTTGAGCCATGCATTGTTGTCGCTGGCAGCAGGCAAATTCTCAGTCAGGTATAAAACAGTCCTGACAAGGAAACCTGCCATTGAGATAGAGCGAGTCTTTGACACAGCAAGTCGCTTTCTGATGCCAAACACCTTTTAGTGTAAAAGTGGATTGTTTCTGGTGCCATCTCACCCATTTCTGCACCTTTATTTTGTAAGCCAATGGGACTTGGTAAATCTTTGAAGGGTTAAGAGATTTCTAAACAGTCCCCTAACATGGTCAGTTTCTTCCCTTTTTGAAATGTTGCATATCGATCTATGTCTTTAATTTGTAGCAAGGATGAAAAGTCTTGTTCCTTTTGAAGATCTTTTCTTCTACTTCTATTTGAAGTGATCATGTTTCATCCCTTCAGCCAGTCAGTCTGCCCATACCACAAATCTAATTTTAGAGGAGAGCCCTTACATGTTTTCATTCTGCAAGTCAACTGCCTCACAAGTGTCTTCAAATTCCTTACATTTGACTTGCATAGCTTGAATCTATTTCGCAGTCACACGGCTGTTGCAAAGACGTTTTGATTTACTAAATCTTGTCGGTCATGTCTTCTGGAATACCTGCTAGAATATCTGCTAGAATACCAAAATAGGTCATTAATTTTGATTTGTCATACTCTGTCATTGCTCAGCTTGTATCTACTTATCTAGCTGTCCATCAACATTTGCTACCATTCCTGTTTTGCTCGGTCTTTTTGCTCAATCTATTTAGATGTTACCCTTGGTGTTGTTAAAGGTCAAGAACCCATGAAAGTCACAATAGGGAAGTAGGTCAAAGTTTACTTGGGCTCAGTTGAGGCACATACGTGAAATTCGTCGGAATCCTTCTCTGAAAAGTCTGAATGAACAGTAGGGAGAACAGTTCACAAACATGTACAAGGCCACAAGGTCAAAGGTCATTTAAGATGTGAAATATTTTTATTTGTCATATTTATGGTAAGAAGTGGAAGGAAATGGCTGATACGTTTGTGTCTTGTAAGCAAAAGTCACCACTTGTGTATTTAGGTCTTATCTGTAGTAACATGGTGACCAGTGCTCGTTCACCACTAGTTAATAAGCGTGGTGTTTTTCTAACCATCGATTGATTTTGAGTAATTCAGCTAAACATTGAAAAATTGGTTGCCGCTTTCATGGAAACCTGGCAAAGTCATTTGTATTTTGGAAAACTTTGGAAAATTGCCTCCAAGACCAGAAAAGGCTTTGAAATTCAGGGAAATTGTTTTAAGTCCTCACAAAGTCATGGAAATTTTCACAAAGTGATGTTGTGTCTTTTTCACTCATAATATCAAAATGTGTTACTCTCCTGCGGCTTTTCATGGTGTAGTTGAAAAGTTCATGTACAATGTCAGGAGGAGGGTCATGGAAATTTTTTGGTCTTGGACAAGTCATGAAAATGGATTCCCTAAAATATGCTGGAACCATGCTGAAACTGGCTTTAGTGCCCTCCACTCTAGTTTCTCTTTAATTTCTCCATTTCCTGATGATGTCGGTGAAGAAAGGGGATGTCGAATTTAAAAATTGTTTAAAAGAGAAGCAGGTCATGGGAAGAGAAAACACTGCTATGTTTTTCCAAAGGTTAGACACCAGATAAAGTCGTGATGCCTGGAAGTAACTCATGCCCTGAAATGCCCCCACGTACAGAAATGCACACTTCTTAGTTCCTCACTTACGGGACATTCATCGGGGTTTTGACATGTACACAGGAAATGAGAAAAAGCTGTCAGAGGGGAAACAGAAAACAAACTTTTCATGCATGGCTGCAGAATCGCTATAGAACTCTGCTAGGGGCATTTCTTGAGGTGAGCCTAATGCCGTGCAATCCTCAGAGCCATGGAATGGTCTTTGGAGCTTGGATTTCTCACTTGCAGGGAGCAACGACAATTGACTCCTCACCGATGAAGTGGGTGCCATATCCCAGTGTCACTATTTTGAAAAATTCTGTTTTTATTAGTAGGAACTTTTACAATTTCAAATGTGTGGTGCCTTAGTGTGATCAGGCCCAGAATAGAAAGTTTGCCACAACAAAGCCCACCAATGTTTCTCAAAGCAAGCAATGGTCGTCAGATACTTGACTGTTTAAACCAAAATGGTATAAGATTGTTCTCTTAATATCCATCGATCTGAAATGAATTGCAGGAGCATTTCAGTCTATTTTCTCGTACATTCCCACCATATCTGCTTTTTTTTTTTTTTTTTTGTAAATAGCTTTTTCATTCTTAAATTGAATCAAATTTAAAAAAAATTAAATGTAAGAAAGTGGATGGGAAAACGTCAAATAACCGAAAGCTGTAGAAGAGCATTGTAGACAAAATATACTAGTGGCGTAGCTAAGGGAAGGGGCACAGGAGGAATGTTCCTGCCACGTAAGTCACCCCCCAGATGGTCCCCGTGGAAAATTTTGGAATGTGCAGTTTTATACATTAGCCCTGTAGGGAGAGGCAAAGAGGTTGTGCCCCCCAGAAATTGTGCACCCCAGGAAAG
>VJOZ01029696.1:5683-20933 GCA_009801055.1 Stichopus horrens
AAAAAAAAAAAAAAAATCTGTAGCAGATGGTCACTTTGATAGATGCTATGCATGGCACAGTCAGGCATCAGTGAAGCAATGCAGAACTAATTGACCCAAGCCATGAAAATAACCATACCTGGAGGACCAATTGGTGTCTACGTAAGCAACAATAATCCTTTCCACCTCTTTCAAGTATCAAAGAGCGGAAGGGAGAGGGGAGGAGGCAAAACGATGCAGAAGTGGTACTCACCCTGGTCGCAACGGTCTCCCTTGAATCCTGCGGGACAATCACATCTGTATGAACCCTCTGGCTCAGGCACACAAGTGGAACCAGAGTGGCACATGTGACCCAAACATGCGTCGGGGCCGATCGTGTCTCCGCAGAATGCACCTTTTGGTAAAAACGATAGAAATTGGTACTTGTCATTAAACATTTGTAACGGTGTCAGTATTCCTGTGGATCTAAGTATGTGTTATCCTGAGTGTTAAAAGTGTTTCAGCTATGTTCCCATTAGCCCCTTCTCATTCACTCCTACACCATTTGGTCTTGGACTAAATTAAATAGCATCAATATGCTTTTTATACTTCACAAAGTGGTAGTCATTCTGCATATTTAGGACAAGAACATGCCAGCAAACTGTCATAAAGCTAATAACCTAACTCACAGATACTATTAGATAGAAGATAGAAGATTATTTCAGCTGGCCTTTCATTGTCCCTCTTTTTCTTACTTGCTGCTTCTTTTGATTAGTTACGTCATTGTTTACATGTTTCATGTATTTTTTTTGAGAGGGATGAGAAAAGTTAAATGAGCAAATAGCAAAAAAGCAAATGCTCTATTCAAAACATTTATCTGTGCTACATTTAATGAACACCTCTGCTCTGCTTGTTGTGAAAGTATCAATTGAATGTACTTCAATCTTAACTTATTGGATGGGTAAATTACAACCAATGAGAACTACTGTGGGGCTTGCTATTATTGAGAATATCACAGGAGGAAAGTCTGAGTCTATTTGGCTAATGAAATACTACTTCACATAAAACACTGCAAACCTCCTGCATTTTTTTACCCAGAGGCAAACAGTCTGATATCATCCATGTATGCAAAAAGCCTGCCTGGATCAGAGTAGATGGCAAAGAGCCTACCTGTCTTGCACACACCTCAGAGTAAACTCACCCATGAAACTTCCGACACATTCGCACGTATACCTGTCCCCTTCTCCCGGTGTACACGTTGCATTATTCAGACAACCGTGACCCTCGCACGGATCCATGCCGCAGTCGGCGATGTTTGCTCCGAATAACATATCCCCCATATCCTCTGGGTATTTGAGATTGTACTCCTGGTTATTCACCTTCAGATGTCGCACGCAACCTGAGAATCCGCCAGATACGCCGGTCCGGAAGAAGACCCTGGAAATCAGGATGACAAAACAGCTGGTTACAAAGTACTGGAAGCATATGATACAAAGTGAACTTTCAATTACATCATCAGTTTGACAAAGGAAATCAGTGACAAACTTTTAGCCTGATTAAATCAAGGTTACCAGAAACTCACCTGTCCCTTCCTTCCGCGACGTTGCCGAGGTACATCTGTGATACCAGATGGAGTCCGCCGGACCCGGAGGACGCTGATGCAACGACCACAGGTTCTTTGTCCACGCTCACTTCGCCGTCCTTTCTCAATCTAGATGCCACCACTCTGTACCAGGTATCCTTTTCGATCATCACGTTGCTCCTAGCAACGACCACTTCCCTGCTGCCTAGGTCAAATCTATGATGCCAAAATATGATTAAAATTTGTGAATGTGAAGAGACCCTTGACATGATTTAGTACTTTGGAGTCAATGCGCAATTAGTTGTTGGACTCTTCAGCCAATTTTCAGAAACTTACCATCAGCCATTTTTAATATCTGCAGAGCTGCCTGTTATCAAAGGACAACTGGAATACAAATGACACCCAATGAGCATCAAACGCGATAAGATGGACTACGGGTCAGAAAATAAGGATGAGCCACATGTGAAACTATTTTAACAGGTTTCTCTTTTAGTTCATAGATGAAATATGAAGGGAAGCAGAAAGCAGATCCAGGATACCCCACTTCAGGGCCCTGGAAATCGAGGCATCTGGGTTTTGTCGCAGCGAAACACTCACCGCAGTTCTACGTGGTTGTCCACCAGGACCAATGCGATGAAGTCGCCGCTGCCATCGTCCTTCTGACCGTTGTACAACAACAGGCTGTCGGAGGACTCCGTCACCTGGAACTCCATGACGATTCTGACCATCATGAAAGCATTCTTTATGGTGTCGTAAGCGATGTACGAATTGCCGGAGAACAACGGGTAGTCAAAGTGAACGGCTAAAGAGAAGGGAACGGACGTGAAAATGGTACCAATAAAACTTGCATGTGTAGGATATCTGAGTGAACAATGGAAAAGTTGCGATCTTGTCTTGTTTTTTGAGGTTCGAGTCCCTTTCACAACTGCAGACTTAACATTGCCAAATTTTGAGCAGAAAGGATGGAGAACCGAAGTGGAACATTTGGAAAGTAAATAGAACTGTAACATGCAAAACTATCACAGGATTATGCTGAGCTTAGGATTTCAAGAAACGAAGCAAGCAGCTGCTTAAAGAAACAGAAGGTCCAAAATTGTTTTCAATGTTTCTCAGATTTTTCAATCCTAGGGATCACGAATAATCACACCTCCAGAATACTTACTTTTCATGCACACTGGTCCACCTTTCCCCAGGGGACAATGGCAGACAAAACCAGGAGCAACATCGGAATCCATGCAGGTACCGCCATGTCTACAAGGAGAGCTGGCACAGCCCATTACTTCAACTGTGGTATTAGACGGCATCTCGGTGCTGTCGACCATGGGGAATATCGTGGTAGCTACAGAAAAGGAAGACGAAAAATGTCATTTCTACCGAAACAGTTTTACCGTTTTCAGATGTGCAAAGAGGAAAACCACTTAAGACATCACTTTGGGCAGATGGACAATAACATGAAGACTGTGAAAGAGAAATCCTGGTTCTATCAACCTGCATACCGATTCTACAAATACTTCCAACGCATATTACAATGGTATGAATCAGAGGGAAGGTGTCTGATGATGACGTTAGATGATGACTTTTGATGATGGAGGGCTTAGCTTCCAAATTAATTCTTGCCCATTCAATAGTTATCTTGTAGATGGCCTCCAAGATCAAACATATTCGACCTCTTTTGAGATGGCGAACGATAATCCCCATCACGCTTCTATTCATTGATCATATATAGCATGACTTTAAAGTAAATGAACGGGTACAAGAGGATGAGATGGCACGGAGGCCTAAGTAAACCCAATTATGGTAACTTGCAAAAGTTCAACTTGGAATAAAATTATCATATCCATTTCTTCTGAACCTTAAAAGTTACGTAAGGTCGAAGATTGCGGACCTTTGACTAGCTGACTGTAGGTATCCGACTTTAAGAAAACTGGAGTTACAAGTAATATTTAAAAATATAGATGTACACTTGGAGGAAAAATGACAAAACCAGTCCCTTCCGACAGACATGAAGGCAGCTGGTACACGGATATCTGACTCAGAGAAAAACGGCGCATTGCTTGAAATACTACCACGACTGCCTGTCAATGTTCTAACATTAATGTTCAAACGGCAGAACAAAAATCTTTAGATTATCCTCCAATGTATGTCACGTAAAACTGGAGGATAGCTAACCAAGACACGACCTCCAAAAGTTCTCTCTGATGGGTGAATACATTGGTTCTGAGGAAGTGATTAAAGCTGGAATACAAGAGTTGAAAGTTTGTCACTTAAAGTCTAATTCTACGGTACGTGTAACGGCCCCTACCAAAAGATCATTGTTTATGCCCCCTGTTCGCATGATGAACATACATATGCACTTCCACTGATCTGTTTGATTACAAGCAATGATGACTGACTGCTATATGCTTTCTTGGAGAGTCTGAATTTTGTAGGGCAAACAAAAATGTCGAGATATTTTCTGGGTTGTGAGTGTTCTCTTTCAGATTTTCTGACAGGTGATCTTTTCTGCTACTTTCTCTTCCCTGAGACACTGAGGGAGAATAAAGATTGATGATCAGTCTATTGCCAGTACAACTCATATTCCACCCTTAATTACAGCTGGACTCACATTCTGCACAGCCCTCTAGGTTCTCTCCCATAGCCTCCGTGACCCCATCTGGGCAGCAACCAAATTGAGTCTCTTCACAGTCTTCTGATCCCATCATGGGCTCCGTAAGTGATGCTATGATAAAGTAGAATGGACATATTAAATGTAATCAGAAAAGGGATATGGTGAGTGAAGGGAGGGATACAAATGAGATAAAAAAAAGGGACATGTGAGATCAGAAAGGGATATGAAGAGAGAAGGAAGGGATATATTGAGATCAGAAAGGGATCTATAGAGATCATAAGGGATATGCTGGGATCAGAAACAGAGAGCTTTGACCAGACAGAGATAACAGACAGTGAAAGCGAGACCAGAAAAGATACTTAGAAGAAAGAGACAAAATGAGATCAGCAAATGATGCTTTCTGCAATGGCAGGAGCATTGAAAAGAAGTATGGATGAAACAACCATTAAGTGTGAATAATAACAGAGAGACATATGGAAGAAAAATGGCGCAGTAACACTAAAAGGTTTTCTCTTATGTATCGGTTAAAAGATGATAACATATCTGGTACCACCTTTGGCACCAGTTTATCATTCACTGAAGTTTCAGAAAATCAAGTATATTTGGAAGATGCACATGTAGCAGAGAGTAACAAGCCACATAGGATTCTTCCCCACCCATCCCCACCCCACTTCTCTTGGACCAGGTACCCAGATGGAGTGCCTCAAGTGCTCCTAAATCTTCCAGGTCACACACCAGCGATACAGTTGTCACAAAGTCAAAGTCAGTAAACGACTTACTTTCGCAGACTCCCGTATTCTTGACAAAGATGACCTTCTCTGACCGGCATGAAATGACCCTCAGTTGGCATTCTGTGCTGTAAGTTTGATCATCGGAGCCACAGACCGGCTCCCCGCTTCCTGGGCAATCCGATGGACACACGCAGATCGAAGTGTCGTTGACGTCGACGCAGTCCGCGCCGAAGTCGCACATCCTTTCTGCACAGGTCAGTGGCATGGAGGCGTTATCTGGAGCAAAAGAAGAGGCAATAAAATGAAAATGTCAGGCATCAATCCTGCTTCTTTCGTTAAAGATCGGTTTTTGAATTTTCAGCAGTGACACAGTAAAATAAGTATCCACTGCCTCTTCACTTCTCCCCAACAAAAGCAGATACCAGCTAGCACATTGCCTTTCCTTTTGTTCATACTTTCACACCCCCCACCTGCTTCTCCCTCCAAAGAAGGGGGAAGCAGGTGGGGGGTGCAAAGCACACCAAGCAAACTCTTACATCTCTCTTTCAAAGCAATTGACAATAACTTGCTTTTTAAAGGCCAACTTATGACATCTACCTTCTAACATTAAAAGATCTTTTGATTATGCCAGCATCTTTGACATCTTGACAACTTCATCTTTAGTTACCTCTCCAATACTCTGTTATCCATCATTTCATTCCAACTATAATTCATTCTTACAAGTTGCCTGGAATTTATGGACTCTGTCCAATGAAGAAGTTTCCCTAACTTTCAGCTGATAATATTTGACAGCTTTCTCTTAGCTTGCTGCTTTTCCTGTTATGTCTTAGTGCTTTGCATCGTTGCTCACTGGAGCTATACTTAATACCTTGTAAATGTATACTTCTTAGAATCAAAAATGCAAAGAGTGGATAGACAAGAAAATGAGGCTCACCATTCTCGCAGCCCATGGCGCCCATCTTTTGTCCAGCTGGGCACTTATCGCACTTCATACCAGTGACCCCAGCCTTGCAAATGCAACTGCCGTAGTTCTGGTCGCAGTCGTCCCTGAGAGAACCGCCGACGTTGCAGTCGCACGCTGTTACATGTCAAGAGAAAAAAGGGATAACAACCAAAGTCAGCATATGAGATCAATAAATGTTAATGACAAACAAAATCATTTTAAATTTAAAGTTTTCAACCAGTGATGAAGTTATGACTGTTGATAGACAAAGTTCAAATTCTATGCCAGAATCGGTGGAAGTCAAGACACAACCATATACTGTCATCTTCAAATGTCTGCCAGAAATCGTCAAAGAAGAAAGAAGTAAAAACTTGACCCAAACAGTTTCCAATGTTGTGATTACTCTCTGAAAACCATTCAGGACACTTTGGTTTTTATACCACCATTGAGGGCATCAGTTTTTATCCATCCTGTAATTCCCTCAATTTCATGCCACACTTCCTTCCTCAACCTCTGTTTTAATTTCTTTCACATCCTGTTTCCTTCCCTTTTCCTCACCCCTTCCATCACTAGCACTTGCATAGGGTCCAAAATTTGCACCCAGGTGTACCTGCTGTCCAATATGAGTCGGATGTACAGAACCAAGCCCTGACGTCGTCGGTCGGGTATCCGAGCAGCCGGTGCAGACACCATCCGTCAACTTATCTACACTCATCTTTCAATTACCATCTATCACAACTTTCACGACACCAGAAGTGATTCAGAGACTTACGTTCGCATCCCTCATTGCCTTCTACAATCCCTCTGAAATTCCAGTAGCCGGGAGAGCAGCTGTTGCACAGTTCTCCCATGACCCCCGGTCTGCAAGAACACTGGCCGTTGGCGTCACACTCCTTGTCGTAAGCACCGTAATCATTGCAGTCACACTCTGTTGAAAAGAAGACACAATGTCACAGATAAACCCACAGAGGGCGGCACATGGCAAGTAACCCACTTGATGTAAGAAACGAGCCCAAAGAGTGCCATATGCATGCCAAGCAATTCAGTCAATGCCAACTTATTTCAGAAAGTTTTTAAAATTCAGAGCAGTTTTTAAAACCACTACTTGGTATAAACAGACCATGTTAAACATGTCTATGGTACAATAACACCGACAGCAAATTTACATACGGAAATATCTGTGCAGTTTTCGAACCACGAACATCGAAACAATTTGTTTTGTCATGAAATATATTAAAGGGAAATAGGGCGTTTAGAATATATCAACATGGCATAAGAAAAAAATAACCCTAATTATTATTAATCCATTCATTCTCACCAATAAACATCTGCAAGAACTTCATCTCCTCAAAACATTATNNATTATTGTTGAGCAACAAATACTTGAATTTCTATCTGTGAGAAACTTATTTCTTGAAAAGAAGGCTGCTGTTTGTCCTTATTTTGAATAATCTGTCATTCTACCAAACACTGGTTTTAAATCTACTTTCTGTACAACAAATGCCTCATTTTCCTTTAAAAGAGGCACAGAAAAAGTACCACATATGCCTCATCAGCAAGTTAAGTGATCCACCTATGTCTTGACTACCCATCAAAATGTTGAATTACAGAATGACGGATACCCACTGAGAGATGGCTCCCCTTCACCCTGAAAATACAATCACTTGTTACGATCATGATCAGATTGCTTATGAATATGCAAGATTTAAAAAAAAAGGCTGCAGTGAAATACCATCCTATGGTTAAACACTGTTTGCTTCAGTTTGAGCAAATAAGATGATGCATTCACTAGATTCCAACTATGGAAACACATTGAAATTTGGCACATTTCACATTAAATTACAAGGTCAAGTTGCCAGTGTTAATTTGACAGTTCAAAGAGGAAGCATAAGTTGGTTAAGGGAAAAAAATCTTCCCCTTACAATACCAAAAGATCAAATAATAATCTGTATATAAACCACACAATTTATCTGTCATCCCTTCTTGCTGACCCTCCCCTCTGTCCGCATTTGCTCCTCAGCCAATAAGATCTCCTCTACCTGTTAGCCTTTCTCCTTACCTTTGCATCTCTTCCCTTTCCCATCACTCCCATCAACCAAATCCATTCAACAGCCAGGATTTACCTCCATGGATGTTTCTCCTAATGATCCTCCTCACCTTTCCATGATCCTTCTCACCTTGACAAGAATTCTCATCCAAAGATATCTCTTTTCATTTACCAAAGTTTTACCCTTTCTTTACCTCCTTCACTCCTCCACATCAAAAACTGTTACCATCTTGTCCTTGCTCCGTAATCCTTGCTCCCACCCTCCCTCTGACTGTCACTTCCAACACATTAGAGTACGTTCCCTGCTCTTACCTCTTTCCTCACACCCTTCATATGATTCCCCTTCAGCCGCTGTTTCTCCATCTGGACAGCATCCATATTCCGAATCTTCGCATCTCACCTCTGGAATGGGTGTTGCCTCTTCTGAGAACAAACCATTCAGATCGTAAGGCAGAAAACTGTGACAATGGAGTTTCATATGACGAGATGACTATTCAATTTACAAAGTTGCTGGAAGCAATGGAACAATGTGGTGGAGTTTTCCCAAAAATTATTTGATTTTAACTTATCATTGTACAATGTGTTCAAATTCCATCATCCCTGAACAATTAAATCATACAGTAAGCAGAAACCAACATTCAGTTTCTTTCATTATATTATATAGATCAAGTTTATGTGCAAGTTATCTCTTCCAAGAACACAGTTTGGTTTCTCAGTAAGTTCATTCCACATCAATCTAGTTTATTCATTTTGGAATGTAAAATAAATTGCTTCTTACAATAAAACTCTGATCTCAGAGGTCACTAAAAATGTCTGCATTACTGAAATTCTGGTGTGAAATTTAAAATGAGGCATCAATTCCACACACCGCATGACAACTCTCTCGTAACAGTTACCATTCAATCAAACTTGATGCGACGAAAAAGAAGAGCCAACCAGGTCCAATGTTAGTAAGATTCAAATCACCAGAGAGAGAAGTGCAAATTATTGCATAAGAAAGTATGATTGTTACCATGACAACCAGAACATCCAAATGACCAAGGGTAACATTGCCATGAGGGTGAGTCCCATATACATACTGACATTGTTTATATGTATATTCCAGAGACAAGAGAGAAAAAAACACCTGTAAGGGAACAGTGTACATTGTGCAGATCCAACAACTATAAGTAATACATTACTTACCATGGAAAGTGTGATATTAAATAATATTTCGGAAAACAGATAGGTCCCCTCCCCATTTTACCTTTGCCAAAATGTAGTCATGATTTCTATTTTTTCCACAAATAAGGTCAAATTATTCACCATTTGAGAGATTAGGACATTCCAAAATCCTGTGGATGTCATCATTCAATCACTGCGTGATATATGCATGTTAAACACACAAACTGCAGCTTGCAGATCAGTACCCTATTAAAGATACTGTACTATGGAAGGCCGAAAGGATCGACAAAGATGGCATCCCACTTATTTTTGGAGAAGATGAACTGAGTTTACAAGAAGATGTTATTGGGCTTTGAAATTTTTATACTGAGTTTATATGAGGATATACTGGACATTACAACTTGTATCTGATAATGTAACAACAAAACAATGAACTGAATGAGCAGTACGTGTGTGTATTCGTAAATGCACATTACCTAAATGATGATGACATTGTTGCTATGGTGATGCATCCATGGTGTGTTAAAAAAAAGGTTGTGTTATTAAGAGGTTATACTAATGTATGCAAAGAGTGTATTTAAACATAAAGGTATTATTTTTAATGATCTTTTGGCATCACTATAAACATATTTCCATCACAAATTGGTAACTTTTGTAAACTCAGTTCANNCTTTTGTAATGAAGGTCTCAGGCCATAACTGGACGGGTCAATTTTCATCTTCATTAAAACAAAAAACTAATAAAACAACAGAAATGGACACTGTTTGCAGGCCTAAGAAACAAACTTAAAACATCGTCATTAATGTAATGACATCAATGTTTCATTGCACTCTAGTTTTCCTATAACATTGTCTTACATGAAGAACAAAAGGCTCTCTCCAGTTTGCTTCGTAAACATCGTGTGATCTAGTGAAAACCAAATAGCACACAGAACACCTTCTCTAGTGACAGTAGGCCCATAGTGACAGTTTGAATGAATCGCCATGGCGATGGTTAAGTGTTGCTGCTTGTATAAGACTAAAATCTCCATGGCCAATAAGGGACAGCAAAACCACAGCAAAACAGCTCACACACGACAGAGCTTCTCGTCAGCTACCTCAAAGATGCTCTCAATTGGACCGACAGCCTGAATGATGGAGGCTAATCTCTCCGAGAAAGGTACGGCTTTGACACTGCAGCAGCCATGGATTTTCAAGACGAGACGTAGGAAAACATGGGAGAGACCCGAAAAGTTGGATGGTCTCCGAAGAAAGAAATAAATATATCACACTTCTAAAAGAGCTCCTCAACCTCATGCCAGGACTAAAATAAAGTTTCCAAGGAGGATTCAAAATTTGGGCAAAGGAAAGACGATCAGTTTAGAACTTTTTTTTAAATCTTAAATGTGACCAGTGAGCCTGCCACGTTTTGGAGAGGTCTGACTGCCTCGCAGTTGCGAAAAGAAATACGCAGTAATATAAACCAAAATCAATTGTTGGTTTGTAAAATGAAATGATGTGAAGGAGGGAAATGATTAAGAGCAGATGACGAACATGAGAATAACTCGGTGAAAAAGTGCGAGCATGTAATTATAATTTTATGATTATGGAGCTGTTTTGTGCCAATGTCTAGTAAAATGTTTAATAAATGGATGAATTGTGTATCCTTTTTCTTTTTCACCGTTTTCCTTTTCATTTAACTCGTTGGAAATTCAGAAAAAGTACCTAAACAACAAGACCACTTGAGATTCTCTCCTCAAGTTAGCATCAATTTTGGACCGCACAAAATGTTTCCCACTTTGTGCACTTTTTTCGTCTAGAAAGCCAATCGGCAAGATTTTTTCGATTTGCCTGCTTTGCTAATTGACCTAACCTTGCACTGTTGTCACGGCTAATGCCTTGTCTACCACCTGTCTTAATAATGACACTCAAGTGAGAGAATGACGAACAAGGTGCATCTATAACAATAGAAAATAAGACAAATGATCTATTGTCTACATGTGTCAAATATCAAAATGAAAATGCATCTCCACGAAAGAAATGTGAATGAACTGGATATGGATACAACAAAAAGAAATGAAGTAAATAAATGAAAACATTTTTTTAAAAACACAAACCTCCTTTAGATACTAGAGATGGTGGTGAGTCATCAAGCCGATGGTGGGCGTTATTGGGGGAAAGATGTAACGGGGTAAAAATATAAAAGAAAAATAATGCAAAAAGTATAAAAAACAGAGAGAAATAACAAAAAGGAAGGAAGAAACCAAAATATCAAATAGGAACAAGTTGTTAGTATATGATTTCTAAAGCAAAGTCAACAAAAATCTAAAATTATGTTAAAAACATGAATTCTACGTGAGAATGAGCATTTTCTAATTCATAAAATGCTACGATGATTCCAGAAGTTAAAATGACAAAAATGGTGATGAAAAAGTAATTTTAAAAATGATTTCAATTCAAATCTATGCAAAGCTATGGTAACGATGAAAGAACTTAAGAAATAAAGTGGATGTGGAAGAACATAAACCCTGTTGCTAGTGGAATATTCCCATCATGGTTGCTAAGGTGCTTCGGGACTTTTACCATCATCTCAAACCCCGACAGGAAAGGTTCTTGAGCGAATACCAATTTGCGGCATCTGGCCTTTACTGCCAATTTACAGAATAAAGAGTCTTTTGCCTAGAAAACTCAGACTTTTACTTAAATGATTAAAACAGATAGCTACATATCATGCTAAGAAAATTCATAACATACAGGACCCAGGACCAAACAAATATTTTCAACTTTATAGTTAAAATGGCTGGATTTTTTTTTTTTTCATTTGTGGTATGTATGTTTCCTTCTTGGAGGGAATAGGGGTTTCAAAGCTGATGTATCACCTGCTCATTCCTCTTAGAAACACTTTTTCCCTCCAAAATACAAAGCAAAATGAACAGCAATATTTGAAGGAGGTAATAGCCTTGGGACTAATAGACATGTTAGCAACAGGCAGATTTAAAACAACACTTGCCTTGAAGGAAAGGATAACTGAATTCCTTTTAAAAGGTGAGCTTTCAAACTGATGGAAATTTTCACACAATACTAAACTGTTAAATATTTTCTCACGGTATCTCAAAGGGAAAACACACAATGATTGTTTCACAGGGCTTTTTATTTTTTAAAGGAGGAGGCAACATTCTACATAATGCATTATTTTGGGATGAATCTTTATTTTTGAAAAGGACAGTAACAGAATCACTTAAAACATTATCCCATAATGTGCAGACACAAGTGGTGTTTCTTTCGAAGCACCATGGATAACAACTGACATAACTGGATGTTCTCAAAATCTTTGTTTTGCTGCATAGGATGTTTAAAAGAATTCTTTTTCACAGCATTTGAATGTTAAGGGGCAGGGGGTTGGAAAGCAAACACACAGTAGCAGTCTGCAAAGGATTTTCCAATTTGTTTTAACATTACCTGCTGCAACTTTGCCATGCTATAAAATGAAAGATGTGTTAAGTGTTCACCATAAGTTTTCTACAAAAGGACTGAATACTTAAACATTAAATTTGCAGAAAAATGTAAGACCGTCGAGTAGCACCAGAGTATGGATTCTCTAAAAGAAGTCGGATTCATTTTTATCACAATACTATGAAAGGATTGGACCAAGAGAATAAATATGTTTGACATAATTTCTCTCTAAAAAAATCTCTAAAAAAAAATAGGTATTTTCAAGTAACACATCGTGAAATTTATGATACTGTGAGTGAGCAGTGAAAAATGGCCAAAACAAAAAAAAAAGAAGAAACGTAACTGGAATGATTTCAGCAATGAGTAGAGTGGTACATCTAATTATGATATGATCATGCAGGGGTACCAGCCTGGTGAGGATGACCCGTCTCTAAGGAGATGGTGCCACAAACATGATGGGGTGTATCATTGCTATGATTGAGAGTGGAACATGCAACAAAATACTAATACTATAGCCAAGGCAAGTCCCCATACAACATATCCCAGAGCATGCATCTACTTCGATCTAAACCGCTCTTCTTGTATGATCCATGCCCTCTAGGTCCCTCGCTCCCTTCCCCTCCCCTCCATTCACCCCATATGAATTAATCACAGAAAGGAATATGGAATGTACAATTTTCCCCACTTTAAGAGCATTAGTCATGCTATCTGTTTTTTAATGTAATCTTGAAGGTAATTGCTATCCCCACAATTTGAGCAAGAATGTTTCTCTATCATGTAAGCAGTGTTGCTTTGTTAGATATGTAGATAAGTCTGTAACAAACCTGGGCAGCAGACAGCAAAGCTTCCCTGTGAGTGAATGTGGCAGTAGCTACCAGAGGGGCACTCGTCTCCCCCGTTCTCCTCTGTGCACTTGATCTCCATCCCGCTCTCCATGAGGGGAGTCTCACCGTCGCACGGTTCCTGTTCTACATCTGGGGGGAGCAAAGCATGGGAGAAGGCATTTCATAAAAAAAAAGAAGTTGTGATTTAAAAGGGAAACACAACTTCAAACATTACCATCAACCTCACATCATCACTATCATCATCATCACATCATTATCTTCTTCATCAAACCATAATCACCATCACTTTCACATCACTGCCATCATCATCATTTTCAGAATCACTTTCACATCATTATCACCTTCACATCTCACCTATATCATCATCATTATCATCATCATCGCATTGTGATTTTGTCATCCGCCCCATCACCATCATCTTCACGTCATTTCCGCTTCTTTATCATCATCACCATCATCACACCATTATAATCATCAACATCATCACACCATTACAATCACCATCATCATCACCATCATCATCACCATCATCATCATCATCATCATCATCATCACCATCACTTTCACATCACTATCATCATCACCATCATAGCACCACCATCATCATTATCGCCACACCATTATCATCTCATTACAATCTTGTCATCGATCATATCGCCACAACCACCTTTACATCACAGTCATTATCATCTTCATCATCATCATCATCATCATCATCATCATCATCATTTTAGGTATCATCAAATCACTACCATCTTCATCATCATATCACTATCATCACCATCATTATCAGTAGCAGTAGCCACATCATCATTAAGTCCACCATAATACATACAAAAAAGCTAAGGCTTCTCCTGTCAATCCACCAGAGGGAAAATGTGATTGTTGTAATGCAATACTTAGGTTGGTCGTACAGTTAAATCTTTCTAAAAGTTGCTGGTCAAATAAATAAATTGCTAATGTACATAGGGTCCTTTCTACTAAATTGAATATTCATGGCAACGTTCCAAACAAAGGGCAGCATCTCGCTGACAATAGAAGTAATCATAAAATCTTTCTCTTCTGTTTTGATGTAAGTTATAGCAAGAGGAGTTCTGGTTTACCTTCACAGGTGCCTAATTCCATGACAATGGGCTTTTGTTGTTCGCAGCTAGCTTTCTTCAGCTGGCATTTGTTTCCATAGGTGACGCCATCACTGCCGCAGACAGCCATTCGTATGGCAGGGCAAGACATGTTGCAAGAACACTTCATTCCCATCCCATCTGGGACGCAGACTCCGCCGAACCCACACGTAGTCTCGTCGCATCTCTTAATCTCAACCGCCGTGAAGTTGGAGTAGGATACTGTGCTGTCATCCATGTCATCTCCACTCATTTCCCCAGAACCAGATTCTGCCGTAAGGAAAATTGGACACCATTTTGAAACATTTAACTCACTTTTCCGTCTCCACTGCCAAAACATACTCTAGCAAAAATGTGCAAAGGTCATGGCTGTAGTCAAACAGTTTCCTAGAGACAATTCAATTATTACCATTTTATGCGGTATGCTGTGCTTCCATTCCGCATCATGAACCTTTTCCTCAACTCCCCATAACCAGATTCTACCTCACACACACAATGATTTATATCAATGATGTAACTATCTACCATTAACAATCAGATACAGCTAGGAGATGAGTACCTGAAAACATACAAACAGTAGGGTTGAAGCCACCAGCACTTCTCCAGATAATGTTTACCATTTTGTTATGCTTAAAGGTCTTGTGATATGCAAATGACATTTTGAGGTATCGGGTGCATTATGCATTCAAAATATTGAAAATAGCCACAAATTGGGTCAAAATCCGTCAAAAATTTACAAATTTACAGGCAAATTAGTGTCTCACAGCTGTGTCATGAATAAACATTGGCCAAGTATGCAAATTTGTGATGTCACAAGAGG
>VJOZ01029727.1:174-15990 GCA_009801055.1 Stichopus horrens
AAAAAAAAAAGACGTCCACACTCCCAGATTTTGTTCAAAGTGTGGACGAGAAACCAGTTTTTCATTTTTTCTTCGCCTTATCATTTTTAAACCGTTCAAGCTCATCAGTAAACACTCATCAATAGCATTCATCATCTTTTCAAAGCATTTTGCATAAGATAGGTTATGGAAGATGTATCACTTGAAAGTTTGGTCGAAAAATTTATTCTTTAGCAATGAAGAATTGAATTTCTGTCTGTGAGAAACATTTCTTGAAAGGAAGACTACCATCTTCTTTATGTTGGGTAGTTTGTCATTTTGCATCCATAAGTAGTGGTTTTAAAGATCCAATTTTTTCTGTAAAACAGACTCAGCACTTCATTAAAAAAAAAAGAGGAAAGTGTCAACTCTTTGTTGCAGAGAGGGAATTTGACCCACATTAATTGCTCCTCATTTCTAAAATTACCAGAACCACACTGGACGGAAGTTGCTTGCTCAAGTTGTCAAAGTTATGTAGAAGCAAGTGATGTATTTGATTACATGATTTTGTCTAACACTTAACACTACAAGTCCTTGTTCTATTTCTCACCAGTTGCCCTTATCCTTTACTCATCTCCATATCTCATTTTCTCCTTCCTGTTTCACGAACTAGACAGCAGTGATTCTATTTTTCTGACTGCTTCTTTCACAATAGGTGGGGAACCTGTTCCAGTATGGTAATATATTCACATTCCTTCTGTTCCTGGTGCTGTGGATGTTAGCGGGTATAACCTGGAGCTTCGCAATCAGCGTCATCTTCACCAACGCCAGATTGGGGCTGATTTTTGGCATGGTGCTCTGGTACGTCACCTACGTACCTGGCGGCTTCTTTGACATCGACGACTCGTCTGTGTAAGTCTCTCATTCCTCCTTCTCACTTTTGTTTTTGTTCTGAAACTGTTTGGTAACTGACAGCTCTTTGATTAATAGTACACGCAGATAACTGACTGAAAAATTTGAAACGTGCCGTAAAATCATTGAGTTTTGGGGGAACCCAGTTTATACAGCTGAGTCATTATGACAGGTATTGAGCTCCTGACTGCGAATGTCACCATCTTCTACAGAAATGGCTACTCAGAGGGTATTTCCAATCATGGTTACGAAAAGACTCAATCAGTAGGTGACAGGGAAATAATCCTTGGATGTCGCTGGTTAAAACCTTATGCTAGAATGTCCTCTGCTCTTGTTAATGACATATCTGTTGTTTAGCATACTTATTGATTGTGAATGTCTCGATGTTGCAATTGAGTGATGTTAATGTGTACCGCTGTAATGCATATTGAAAAACCTGAACTTGTCCCACAACAAGGTGATTGGTGCATGAAATAAACAGCGAAAAATATGCCACATGCCATATCATGAGCACCAAGAATTTTGTCAGCAGTGCTGAAATGCTGACAGTGAAACATATTAAGTTGGTATGTGATATGTACAATAATTTGAGAAAAAATATGACTAATTCAATACCACATTTGAGTTTTGTGCCAACCTGGGAGCCCATGAAGAATATACTTGTAGGAGAGACACTGTCATCAGAATACTGACATCAAAGAGAACGTTAACTGTGTCGTTGTGATATTTATACATTGGTGATATATTGCAACCACCATTCCAACATTGACACCGTAAACATTCTCATTAACTATATTTACAATAAATGTCTCCCTACATCCTGCTTCTTTTGCCTTTAAGTCTCATATTTAAATAGGGTTTGCTTTCTGTCGTCAGTAATTCTCCTTAGTCTTCCAATTTATTTGCCTGCTTGGGAGCAGTTGTTTCGTTGTTATGTCACCTCCTTTTTTTTTCCTTTTATTGTAGGCCAGTCCTCATCCTGCTATGCTTGATGCCAAACTGTGCCCTCACTTTCGGAGTCAGCATCTTCGCTCGATTCGAGAGCAAAGGGGTCGGCGTCCAGTGGTCTTCCATCACAGAGAGCCCCTCGGTGGACGGGACATTCACCCTGGCCTATGCCTTCATCATGCTCGCATTTGACGCCGTTTTCTTTTTCCTCTTCACATGGTGAGCTCACCATTCGAGGCAGTCATGTTTGATTTTTTTTGTGTCAAGTTTCTTTTGATAATAAGAAGAATTTGCTGACATTCCTTACGTTGGTGGTTAACCTTCCAAGTGTGTGTTTGTACATGTATGGTTTTGTGGGGTACACACCGTATCACTTGGGAACAATTACAGATTTGTCTCTTATTGAATCCATGGTCTGCTTATTTTTGGAGTCTTTCTTCATGTTTTTCAAAAATGCTTGAATATATACCTTAAGGAAAAGAAGTATTGACTGATTTTTAGTTCAATTGAATATGTTGGCATACATGAATTTTAATAGCACAATCTATTTGCAGGTTGATTCAGGGTCCAAACAATAGTTCGCAGACAATGATATTATGAATGCAGTCAGAACTGGCGTATGAATAATACACGTCCCTCGTGCATTGCTAATTGGTGGTTGGATGGTGCAATTAAGGCTCTGTTTGTCACTAGGTGCATTGTCAGAAGCATTTATATGTTTGTATTAAAGTGGATAGTAGATAAAATTTGGAGATTTCTGCAACCAATTTTTTTTTTTTAAAAAAAGTGTAGATTTTTCGCTTTCTCGATAATACTTTGAGGTGATGGTGGCAGTTGATGATCTACAAAACTTGTCCAGTAGACAAATGAAAGTAGTCAATTTTCAGTGAATTTGTTAAGTCTTCTCATCAGAAAGACAGCAATTCTTGCCCCAAAAAGAATGTCAAAACATTTTGAAATGCCGGGTAAAAAAAAATCCAGTGAAATACTTGATATGGTTCAGTCTTTTCACATTTTAGTCCTCAATAGAAAAACTACTTTTACGTGGCTATCTTGATTGTAGTTTGCCTTTGATTAGTGATAGGCTTTTGTGTAAAGTGTTCATTGGCATTGCTCGCAACAGTTTGCTAGTTTCCGAAACCGTACAAAATACCAGGGAAGTGATGCCACTGTCTCAGACGCTTTTGCTTCTTTTTTTTTTGTCTCAATTATTTCCAGGTACATCGAGGGTGTATTTCCAGGGAAGTATGGCATCCCAAAACCATTTTACTTCCCGTTTCAACCCTCGTACTGGTGCGGCATGAAACCAGACTCTCTGAAGAGTGGTACCGTAACTCCAGACAACATGGAGGTATGATAGCATAGTTACCACTAGTCAAGATTTGATAAATTAAAAAAAAAAAGGACGTTGAAGACGATGGATCATCACACGAATCCTGTTAGTGTCTGAGCGTAGTGTTGCACAGCGTACACCGTGTAGGTCAACAGAATTTGCATACGTTCCTTCCGTGCACGGTCAACCATTCGCGATGACTCTATCGATTTCCGGTGAACAATAATGCTGTGAACTGAAATGCTGAAATCACGTTACAAATGTTGTTACGATGTCTTTCACAAACCTACCCTGATGGTGAAAAATGTTACACATGAAAGAGACATATTATTTCATGTTACTGTGAAAAATTTGAAACATACATGAAAGTGTGCAGATCTGGACCCTGTTCCACAAAGACTAAATGTTAAATCTCAAAGGGAAATAGGGCGTTTAGAATATAACAACATGCCATATAAAGAAACTAGCTTTATCCACTGTTGAACCATTCGGTCTCATCAATAAACATCAGCAAAAGCTTCCACTCTTCAAAACATTATCCATGTGATGAGNNTTCTATCTGTCAGAAACTCATTTCAGGAGAAGAAGGCTGCTGTCCTTGCTTATTTTGAATAATCTCTCATTCTGTGTCCACAAATATTGGTTCTAAAAATGCGGTTGTTTTCTGTAAAACAAATGCCTTATTTCCCTTTAAGTGGGACATGTAGTGGATGTTTCAGTGTTAATCTACACTTAGTATATACATGTGTTCGGATGAGAAAAAAGGTAAATTGGTCCTCAAAAAATGGTAAAACTTTTAATTCAAACTGAAGATCAAGCTTAAACACTTTATGGAACAGGCCACAGGTGTTGTAAGGAAAGATAGACGTGGGTATACAGTCTAATGGAAAACAAAACAAAATGTGACCAAGATTGTAAGAAATGTTTGTATTAAAATGTTTTTAATACAAACATTTATCGGTATATGTTAGCTAATCTTTGATCCCAGTAAGTATGGCAGTTCATATGCACATTTTTATGTGTGGTCATTGAGGATATTTTAGTGTACATGCACTAATGCTTGAAAGAGAGGACCTGATGCTATGTAGAATGTCATTTTGTGAAACATTTCTGCAGAGATGTTCATATCAGTCAGCTCATCTGTTGCAGGAAATTTTTGATATGAGAGGGCCACCAGAGAGTTGATTGTATCATGTCTGCTGGCAATTTAAGGTCTTAATTCTGTAGTCTAATCTTGTTAAGAATGAAGACTTGTTTTTTTTTGGCTTTTTATAACTTTTTCATGAAAGAGTGTGTTCTGGAGATACTTTATCTGATCATCCATTCTGTGCAGGGCATAGATTATTGATGTCAACAATACTTCTCCCATCACATTTTTTTTTTCTTGAGATGTGATTGATGGGGGAGTATTACGTCCTCCATTCAGTTATGATGATAAAAGTATTTTTTATTCCTTGCAGATGACTTTGAACTCATATGCCAACCCTGATCATGAAGAGGAACCAAATTTGGAACAAGGTATCAGCATAAAAAATATGACCAAAGTTTACAAGGTAGGAATAAAATGGCCAGTTTACTTCTTGATTCCTTTCCACTTCTCAAATTAGCAAATCAGTACTCCGCTGTTAAATATCGTGAATATTCATGATGTGTGTACATGCAACAATGTCAAGTTCAGGCCTGAATCTTACATCTCTGATAAGAGTTTTATCTTTCGTAACAACATCTGGTTCCCTCACCGAGATTAAGTTACAATGTTACAGAATATTCGTTTAAACTGTTTACTTGTTTCGTGTTTTAGAGTGCTGTTGGGAAGAAGATGGCAGTGGACGACCTCACACTGAATATGTATAAAGGTCAAATTACGGCTTTGTTGGGTCACAATGGTGCTGGTAAAACCACTACCATGTCAATCCTGACGGGCCTCTTCCCACCCACAAAGGGGACGGCTACTGTCAACGGACACGACATCATCACTGACATCGACGGTGTCCGATCGAGCCTCGGACTTTGCCCTCAGCACAATGTGCTGTTTGATCGCCTAACTGTCAAGGAACATCTGGAATTCTTCATCAAACTGAAGGTTTGTTTAGAATGAACCATATCATTTAACAATACTTCACCACGTACCTCCTACCAATGCATTGGAGACATTTTCGTGCATTTTCATGTAATTCTGGTCTCTTTTTTACCCCTCAGGGCAAGAGAGGCAAAGCAGCAGCAGAAGAAGTAAATCAGATGATTATAGACCTTCAACTGGTAGATAAAACCAACAGCCAATCGCAGAAACTCTCTGGGGGAATGAAGCGTAAACTGAGGTGAGACTTTCCTTTTTTTCCACAGTGTTGACCTTGTTGCTGTTGGTAAATATTACATTGATATTAACTTTGGGGAAGGGGCAGATGACTGAAAATGTTTATTATATCCTATGCTGATCACCATTTTGTTATTTCTTTGTGTGGTATTCTAGATTGAGCTGTAACCTAAACTGCTCTTTGCTACTGTTAACTTTTCTGTGTGTTCTTGTTTAGTTGTGCTGTGGCTTTGATTGGAGGGTCAGAAATTGTCATTCTTGATGAGCCCACGTCAGGGATGGACCCGTATGCCCGTCGGGCCACTTGGGAGCTGTTGCTGAAGTATAAGGAGGGCAAAACAATTGTGTTGACCACACACTTTATGTAAGTCTCATTTTTTCGTTTCTATAAACTTGAAGACCCCAATATTCACTTCTTAAATATCTTGTTCTCATTCTCTCTAATTGCTATCCAGTCCTATCAATTGTTGTAGCAGTCAAGGCAATCTTCATGTTCCACTGGATTTTGATATGAAATTCTATTTTTGCAAAATGCAGTTTCTTTTTTGATACAGAAATCAATCACAGAATATTTTCCACATCATTACTCTTTTAAATTATCTGTGGTTTCTGAAACCATTACTTTGTCTTAATTGACCCCAGGGATGAAGCGGATCTTCTCGGTGACCGAGTCGCGATCATGGCAAACGGCCAGCTCATCACTAGTGGCAGTTCTCTTTTCTTGAAGAACAGGTGAGTGGAAGCAGCCGTCTGCCGTCAATGCAGGTTACTGCATTCTGAAATGCCTGTGGTATGATTTATGAAATAAAACAGGTCAACATTGTTTATAAACCTGTGACACTTGTCGATAAGATATGGTCTTTTCGACATGTCCCTTTGTCATAGACACCCAGGTAAACCCACCCACAAATGTTTAACCCTGCAACAATGGTCATTGGTGTAGTGTAGTGTTGTGCTATTTCGAGAAAAATGAAAAACCGCGACTTTCTTTATGTTAAGCGTTCTTTGCCCATGCTACTCCTTTTACAGGCAGTTGGTAATCCAGCACCCAGAAAGTGTTTAAATTCAAGCACTGCCTGCTATAAGTACTTTGCAGTCGATGGTTGAAAATGAGGTCATGCTTTCACTGGGCTTAAACATTGGAACTAAATTTGACAACCTTTTACAGCCACAAGAGCCCATTTCCTTGGTTCCTATAGAAACAGCCCTTAGAGGAGGGCTGCTTTGTGGGGTAAGATGGGAAGGAGAACTTCAACTAAGATAATTCCCCCCCCTCCTGCATTTCATTGCCTCTGGTCTCTGTGAGTGTACTGTACTGTCTCAAGCGTTGCTGTAAACATTCACATTATGCTGCAAGTCGTTTGAGGGAGCAGTTGCACAATGGAGCAAACACTTTCATGAAGTCGAAAATCCACATAGTTGTCAGACATATCTGATCAACCGCCAATTATTCGCCTTCTCGCTCCTCTAAGGTTCGGTGTCGGCTATCACCTGACCTTCGTGCGGAACGGAGACTGTGACGTGGACTTGCTGACCGACTTTGTGAAGAAACGAGTCCCCGAAGCCCATCTCGACAGTTGCTTGGCCAGGGAGGTCGACTACATTCTTCCCGTCAACAAAACCAGCATCTTCAGTGAACTCTTCAACTCTTTGAATGGTAAGACGCTTTGTCATACTTGTCTGTGTCACAGCAGAGTTTTCTCAGAGACATTCTGAAGGACACATCACGTATATCTAGAGTGGCCAGACTGTCAGCAGTCAGATCTCTCTGTGAACTTCAAAAATATTTAATCCATCATATTTGAATGGGATGCATCAAGGTGTTTTTTTGCCAGACATTTTCATTGCTTTTAGACTAAAATGTTCGTTTATAGTCAAATTTTCCATGTCAGTTTGGACAATAACCATAACAACCTTTTCAAAAATGTTGATGTATGTGTAGGTGTGCTTGCTTGCTTATATGTTTTGTAATACATATAGTTGAAGAGGGTAAGCTTGAGCTAATATCAGTTGTGGTATGTAGTTGTGCCACATTGAATACAAGGAACCTATTGCTTCTGGTAGAGCTTCATGGTTATTTGGTGTTATTGGGTCAAAGTACAAAAATCTTGTAAGTGCACTACCTCCAGATTAGAAAACAAGGGAGGCTATCACTTGTGATGGATATTAAGTGTCAACTTGGGTCAAATTACAAACTTACTCGAGAATGTCGCAAAAAAAAACAACATTAGCTGACTTTGTATTTGGTGTGTCTGTGTACTTTCGAACTTGCATCATCATTGGTGGGTCAAAGGTCAATGTGGATTAACTGGTGAAAACAAAAACATGATATTTTCATGAAGTGCACATAATTTCCAAAAGCATTTTTAGTACAGTGAAGTTGGTAAGAATTGACTGCATGCTCATATCTATACAAATGCTATGTCTTATTAATATACTGAATGGACATAGTGTCTTTCTCCTCACAAAGTCCTTTAAATTCCAAGCAAAAAGTCTTTTAATACCAAACAAAATGTCCTTAATACCAAACACAAAATCTCAAAGTCAGTGGGTGGTCCCTTTTGTTTATGGTAATGAATGCATGCATACTATTCATTATGTGATATGTGTAATAATCTGAAAATACACCTGAGAGCAATTTTGTTATGCTCTACAGCAGTGCACTTTGACACTTAGAGGTCAACATCATAAATGACCATAAAAAAAAAAGAAAAAAAAAAGGGCATTTTAGCCATCTGTTTGACGTGCTCTTCACTTTCACAGCCAAGAAGAGCGAGTTGGGCGTAGACAGCTTTGGTGTCTCTGTTACAACCATGGAGGAAGTATTCATGAAAGTCGGCGACCTGGCAGAGTCCACCCAGAATAAAACAGGTCTAGATAACAATGCTTGGACCAAAGACAATGGAGAATATGCAAATGGCGACACAAAAGACCACCAGACTGAATCTGCTGCAAATGGTGACGTCACCGTAACCATGTCGTCCATGGGCGTGGCGGATGGAGGTACGAAGGTGTCATGGTGCTACTTCATCACAGGCATTGCCATTTTAACTGAACCAAACAGAGAATGTCTTTGGTTCCAAACCAAAGTTATGAAATGTTTGATTTGGGGAGGTGATGGTAATGTACAATCTTTGAATGGAAATTACTAAAGTTACAAATCAGGGTTTTGACAGAAATTATTCAAGTAATGTAATGATGAATGGTATTAAGAATCCATTGAAATAATGGTAGCTCTTAAAAAAAAACAGTGGAATTTGTCTTGTTTACATCTAGTCAAATGTTGTCGAATATTATGTTCTTTCCACAGATTACCTGACAGGACTGAGTTTGAAATTTTTCCAGTTCATCGCCATGTTCCAGAAGCGGTTGATCTGCTCCATCCGTGATCCTAAATCCTGGATCCTCCAAATCATTCTGCCACTTGTGTTTGTACTCTTGGGACTCATCGTCGCCAAGACCGGCACGAGACTAGACCCTGATCCTGCAAGGGAACTCAACTTGGCCAACATCTCAAACGTGGCACCGAACGGAGGTGCCAAGGCATTCATCGCTGACCTGAGAGAAGTTCAGACGAAGGATTATTTCATGGTATGCTAGAAAAGAGCATCTCTTCCAGATCATTTTTAACAAATTCCTATGAGGGTAACCATTTTGTGTATTTTGAAGTTGCCGAAGCACACTTGCTATTATCTCCATGCTGATCCAGAATTGTTGTCTGTTTTGTGTAATTCAAGGATCTCTCAAGCTGCATTCGAAGTGGACGATATTGAATTGTGAAACACAACAAACTTCCTTGCTCTTGGAATAGACTTCTAGAAAGGCGTGACAAGAGCTGCCGATGCAGTGCTTTTTGCCAAATTTTAAAATGAAGGTTTCAACAAAATGAAGCTATAATGCACACTGTGCACCATGTGCTTGTGTCAGAAATGGGCAGGTTTTCAACGATTAATCTTAGAGAAAAAAAAACCTCAAATTATGAGCAAATTATGAGCTAGGAAACCTTTTGTATTTACATATCACTTGCACAAACCGGGAGCTTCAAAACATGCGGACTAGCTGTTTGAAACTAGTGAATTTCGTTGTCAATCAAAGTTGCTACACCAAAGTAAAAAATTGTTAAATTGCTTTATAGAATCATTTTTGTATGGTCTTTTGTGCAACACCAAAATATTTAACCAATTTAAGGCCACTCTCAAACTGTAAACCTCACTTGATGTGCTTTGATGATCTAGTGACTTGGCAATTATATCTGTTCATAATATTCACACAGTTGTTATTTTCAATAAATCAAAGTTTATGAACAGCTGATTAGTGCTTCATTGTCATCTATCCGCCTTTACCAAGCCTGTGACGTTGTGAGATCATGCCAGTGAAGAAGTGTCGTCTTTTCCTTCTGACTGATTTTTCTTGAAATTGACATCTCCTTCTTCACTTTCCCAGTATTTGGAATCTGTGCTCAACGACGTTGACGTTGAAATGATAGACATCACGGACCAAGTCTGGGATCTCTACAATAACAACACCAACGGCCTAGTGAACGGGGAGGCTTACACCAATGACACTGATTGCTGCGTCTACCCTAACCTCATCCTCAGTGCCAACTGTTCTGGGGTGAGTCTGCATAGCCCTGGAAGAGATTGAGGGTGCACAGGAGGAGTGGCCCAACCAATTTCTCAAGTCCCTGATTCACATTGCCAGATTAGCCCAACGGATAAGAAAATGGATCATGTTTTTTGGATCCTTTAAAGTCTACTGGACTTCCGATCAATGTTGGATTCTCACCCTGTGCATGTCCTGCAACTCAGTGACATGTCTGGTGATATGTGGCAGGGTACGCCAAGTTTGGTGAAAAGTTTTGTGCAGGCACACATTCTTGCTCTCTCAAAGTGACTGCTTGTTTTTCTATCAGACAAAAAAAATCCTATGGTGGTGTATGCTAAAGCTAATCTGGTTATGGGTAACAGCACCTGCAGAGACTGGTTTGGATCCTTTTGTAAATACTCAGTTTTGGTCTTTTAGGTTTACATATAATTCAAATAGAAAAAGCTTCTCCTTGAAATGTATGTATAATAACGATTCTTGTCGACCTGTTCTGTACATGAACTTGCTTGGATGAACCTATCATAATACTAGTTTTTGATGGTGGCCATTCTGCAGAGAATTGGAGTACCTACCCAAACAGACTCTAATAATGTTCAGGGTTTTCATATTTGGACCTTCTGTCTAAAATCTTGAGATGATGTACTTTCATGAGGTTGCATGATAGCTTCTTATTACCATCGTGAGATTCTGCAGGTAACTATGATGTTTTGGCTGTTTCTAAAGGTACAGTTATTTGCACATGGAAAGCATTATATGTCACACAATAGTGTCTCATCAAACTGTGTACCTTATTAGACAGATTTGGTCACACTGTAAGACTGCGACGTCCTGTTAGATCCATCAGGTGACAGTTTATTCTCCGTCCGATAAAAAATGGTCACCTGACTGAAATCGGCCAATTAGATTTCAGGATTCTTACCAAGTATGTATGAATAGTAGACCACCACTACAAATAGACAAAGGACATACAGATCTTTGTTGAGTTTTGAGATTTAGCTGCATAGTACTTAAATTGTTATTTCATGCAACAATGTATTATTTATACACAATTACATACTAGCCAACATGTTTGGTTTTAAGCAGAATTGCTTCGATTTCTGAACAGTAAATCGCACAACATAGGAACGTTTGGATTTTCCAACCTTTATCAGGAAAGTCTTGTAGGAAGTGAAGTTGGTCTTTGCATTCCACTAAATAATTTCCAATATGTTGTGAACATAAGAGGAAACAGGTTTGGTATTATCATTGTCATACCTCATGTCCCGATCTTTGAATGAACTTAGTACAAAAAGTGGAAGAAGAAAATCACATGGTTATGTATTGTCAGCCTTATTACAGTCCTTCCTATGCAAGTAAATGCATGCAATTATTGTCAATGTGGTATATACACATGCATTGAATGTTAGACCCCCATCGTAGCATTTTGTCAGATATGAGGGAGCCATTTTGGATTCGTCAAGCAGGATCGATGTTGCCATGCTACCTGTCTGCATTCATCAGTTTGAAATCAAGACATTCTTATTATTGATTTTATTTATTGTAGATATATAACAGCGAAGGGCTGATAAACGACGTATGTGAAGGGTATGATACCTTCGGTTACAACCAATGTCCTGCCTGCTTGGTGTATACCACTGTGTGAGTATGGTCTGGTCCTCTTCAGACATCTTTGAATTCTTATTTTATGTGTGATTTAATTATTTTTTTATTTTGTGTGACATTGAGCAATTCACTGTATTTATTCATTATAAGGCAATTTCCATGTGAGCCTTTCTTTTTTCCTTTTAAACCTTATGAATTTGCACGAGTTCATCTGACTATAGATTGATGAAGGATTTTAAGGGATTCTTTAGAATTCAACAAGACACATATTTCAGCATGACAGCACTGCTCTCTGTGGGATTCATGTAAAAAAATAGTATATTGCCACATCAAAAATACTGTTAGATATAATTAAAATGGTAATTAATCACCACTAAACATTCGATAGGACAAGCAGGAGAAGATCTTAGTTTGACCAAAGGTCATCATCATACCTCGTCAATCTGAAATGTCGTACATGTTCATCTCTTCAGAGACGTAGAGGGTAATTGCACCTCAGAACCCCAAGAGTATTCCCTGTCGGACATGACCACCTACTTTCAGGAGTACATTCTCGAAAACAGCAAACTGGCAGATTTTTACTTTGAAGAGTACGTAGCTGGCTTCACCTTGCAGGAGAGCGACGTCGGTCTGGCGACCACTCGGGTGAAAGCCTGGTACAGTAATCAAGTGAGTCACTTAAATCTGTTGATTGGGAATGTCATGATTTCTGTACACTGTCGGGCATCTTGACGATGTTGACATGCGTTTCGTGGGCCCTCCTCGTGACCTTCGTGGGCACCTTGTGAGGTCCTAACTTCTCGGTTACCGAGTGGGTTCGTCTTGTCACGCTGTGGACGCGAGTGGACACCTGTTGAACATTGTATGGGTCGGTGTGAGCAAGTTAGACGTGTATCGGTGTAATTTGTGCGAATTGTTGATTTTTTGGGGGTTTCACTTTGTTGGTTTATCGGGTACATTATAGGCATGTAATAATGTTTTCTTTATGTGGGTCCCTTAATATCTAGTCCGTAGTACATGTCCCTTTCAACACTTGATCATAGACTCTTTAACAAATGCAAGACCATTTCCATTTTCTTTACTGTTACAGTCATTAAAGTTAACTTGTATTATTTGCAGTCACCTTTTAATTTTACTCACAGGCGTACCATACATCTCCAGAGGTGCTGAATGCATTGGGTAATGCCTTACTCAAGTACTTCACCAACGAAAATTACTCGATATCCGTCACAAATTACCCACTTCCGTTTTCTACGACCACTCAGGTTAGTGGAAGTTTCATTTTGTCATGGCTTTCTGTTTAAGGTATTCTAAAAAAGAGGGGAATAATTCACATCATTTTGACAACAAATCACTCAGAATCTAGTGCCAGTAGCACTTTGTACTCACCAATGAGTGTTGAAGAATATCATTCAAAAGTTTCACTTTAAGTTAGATGATTTGAGTGGGATGCCACGACATGCAAATTTTATCCCTCCTTTTTTTTTTCTTTTTTTGCTACAGGCAACCAATTCTGGATTAGATCCAGATACGTTTAATTTGTCCATCTTGATCCTGTTCGGAATGTCGTTCCTTACGGCCAGTTTCCTCCCATTCATCATCTCAGAGAGGTCAAGCAAGGTGAGAGTGATTTTTAAGAGCACTGCAAGTGACATGTATCTATGAAAGAAAAAAAAGTAGCAGACATCAAGCAGAAGAAGTAGAAGACATCAACCATTGGTTGGTGTGGAGCAAACCAGAAAAGTTTTTGATAAGAACACCTTTTAGACCACTGGAAAATCACCTTCCTAGACTCCACTTGTACCCTTCCTCTCTTTTGTTCCCCCCCCAAAAAAAATTGGTGTGTATTGTGGCCCCCTCCCCTCATCCACACTGCCAGGGGGGATGGTATAGTGATTTGTATCTTGTCCCTCATTCCATTCCTAAAGGGATAATTCACTGATTTGACATTCCGCGATAGAGACTCCATTACACAGATGTGAAACATTTTAGCATTGATCTGACTCACCACATTCTTTTGTTTTTAGGCTTTACATATTATTTTCAGCATTTTGCATATTTGTTTCAGGCAAAGCACCTCCAGCTTGTGAGTGGTTTGGACAGAGTAACCTATTGGGTAGCCAACTACTGCTGGGACTTTGTCAACTTTCTGGTTGTCTATGTGATCCTCCTGGCATGTTTCGCAGCTTTCCAGGTGGCAGCCCTCAGCGGACCTAACCTCGGAACGGTCGCCGTCATTTTGGTGAATAACCATTACCCTCAGAATTGTTACGCTTTTTTCTTCGTATTAATATGACATATATTTCCAGGGTAGCTGATTATACCCTCAATTTTCCTTGCACTTGCAAAAGAAAAGAAACAACTTTACTGACAGAATACCACAACGACGTCAATACCTGGTAATGAAGTAACGAAGTACATTTATAACAGAGTACGTTGATAATGTCAGAAAAAGTTTCGTCTCCTTTAAGCGATACCGTACATTCATCGTTTGTGTTTTTCTGGTCTTCCTGATTCTAGCTTTTGTTTGGATGGGCTGCAATACCATTTGTTTACTTGGTGTCTACTCTCTTCAAGACTGCAGTGAATGGATACGCTATCACCACCATACTTCTTGCTATCTTTGGAATGGTATGTAAATTTTGTCTGCTGCTCTCTAGGATTTTTAAGCACTTCACTCCCAGCAATGTTCTAGCACGATTAGAGTGACAAAGCTGAGGGTGGTGAGATATTCAGGAAGTCGTTACCCCATTGAAATCACCAAAATGCTGATACCATCTGTATACTCCACTCCATACTTACCTGCCATGTCATAGCAACTGCACTCCCATCTGCAATGCTCTTCACACAGAAGGATGGTAGCATAGGAAGGAGGTGCTAGTCCAGTATCAGACTGAATGGCACTAGAAGCAGTGTTAAAAGGTTACCAGCACTCCTTCCTTGGTAGACAGGGGTGGGTTTTTTGGGGGTTTTTTTTGAGACTGGTAAGATTGTCACTTATAAATGACCACCTAAGTGAATTTTGGAGAAAATAATCTAAAACATTTTCTGTTTCAATTAATCTGTAGGCATTGTTTATTGCTGTGTTCGTCGTCGAGCTCCTTGCGGAAAATGAAACGGTCGGCGAAGTCCTGGACCACATTTTCATGGTTTTACCAACCTATGCGATGGTTAGAGGAATCAGCCTCTTATCAATCAACCATGGTATCAGAGCAACCTGCACCATCTCAGAAATGTAAGTTTGATATCAGAGACTTCCAAGACAAGCTGAAGGTGTAGTAAATAGATATTTCAAAGTTATCGACCGATTATCCAAGACTATCGAAATAACTTGGACCACTGACTAATAATCCAAGAATATTGAATTAATTTGGTGTAACAGTCGACAGTATTGGATCAACCCTTACCTTAAGTATAATTCAGTTGAAAAACTTGCATTATCATCTGTTAATCGAAGGTTATCATTGATAACCTGCGGTTCTCGATGTTGATAATCTTGGATTTTTGACCGATAATCCAAGAATACTGATCGTAAATCTTAGACTGTCAACCAATAATCCAAGATTATTGATTGTTGAGAATCCTAGATCACCAAACACACTTTGACAGAGCGGATTTATCTTTCGACAATTCAACATTATCAAAGCAAAATTGATACACCTTGTTTATTGTAGAAAATCCAAGATTGTCAATCTGTAAGCCAAAATTATTTACATTTTGATAAACCTGGTTTATCCGCACAAAATCCAAGATTACCAGTTTCTCTTTCAATAAACCTTGGTTTTCAGTCGAGAATCCAAGATTGATTATTGATAAACCAAGATTACCAAAAGTTATTTTTAATACATCTGAGACATCGGCCACTAATCCAAGATTATCAAAACGTCAGACAACAGCACATCATAACTGCAGTTTTGGTACATAATGGTCTTAATATTTTCGTAATAAGTCATTCATATACACAACCCACTCTACCAGTGCCATAAGTGTATGTGTTCAGATCAGTTGGGGGATGAATCTTGGATTCTCAAATGATTAACTTGGATAATTGAAACTTACCGTGGTAATCTTGGATTGTTGACCATTAATCGTGGATTCTCGACCAATAAACGAGGCTTTTCAAAACACGATATGGTAATTTTCA
>VJOZ01029729.1:3021-14379 GCA_009801055.1 Stichopus horrens
GTTGAGCTGACATCACGCAATAATTGATTGACATTGTATCACTTAGACGTCAGACGCTCCACGTATGATTATATGGGATCGCCAAAGTTTTGAGTCTTATTTGACTAAGTTTGGAGAAGATTAAAGTGAAACTTGCAGTTAACGTATTAGAAATGAATCCCATATTGCTCTTTGTTTGACCGACTCTTAAGAACTTGGGGTATACACGGTGGAGTCATGTTAATATATAGGTGACGTCACAATTGTATTAACGTAATAACGGCTTGTAAAAGTTACCCATTATAGAGAGAGCAGTTTTTAGGTTACATCAAGGAGCAAAATGAGGGGAAATCAATATACAATGCAACACCAAGACGTTCTCTGCAGGAGATGACTTCTATAATATATCGGAGACTGTTTACGGTCACGAGCTTGGGTGAATGTTCAATCTCATATCTGAATTACTTATTGTGTTACGTGTAATATATGTTACAATAATAAAGCGTTGTACAGAGACGATGGGTTCTATTGGGTCAGAGAGACTAATCGTTTGTGATAACATTTACCAAACTCAAGACAAAAATAAACATAGTGGAAGAAAGCCAATGTAGTCAGTTCACAAGACAAAATTAAAAACAAGATTTGAAGTAGGAAATATTACATACATCAATAGGTACTGGGTTTCAAAGAAATGTAAGATTCATAAAACCATATCCAGTAACTACTGAGCAGTGTGCAAATTAGTCATAACCTGTTTAATTTTAATTTTGGTTGTTTGTGATGAATAGTGGATGACTTCTCTTTCTTTAAATCATGACTTATCTTTAATCCCAGTTAAGAATTAGTAAACTTACTCTAAATACAATAAATAAAGTTGAAACAATTTATGGTATTTTCTTCTTAAAAAAATCTTCTGAACACTACCTTAATGGGAGGAAATGGGAGCAATGTTCGGTCAAGACATTTAGTTCAATTTCTGTAATAGAGGATGAACGCCAGTTGTAATAAAGCTGAGGGAGGCGGGAAATAATTTAATTTTTATGAGAAAATACTCTTTAAAAACAAGAGTAAAACTCACTCAAAAAATGTATTTATAACCCACTCGTACGGAAGAGGGAATTTAACCCAAAACAGAGTAGAAATTCACTCCAAACGAAACGATACCTCAAACACATGTAGTACAATATATCTCTTTTCCACCGGGAGTGAATTTTCAAACCATTCCATGTAAAATTTACTCTTACTACAAATGTGTCACATACACACTTTGTAGTAATTTCACTCTTTCACCCATAAATTGTATGATAATAACAACACAATGACGAAGATAATAGTTTTAAACGGACAAGTGGAACGATCTAAATTCAACGCATCGTTTCTTGTCCACAACGGCCATCTTAAAGGATCGAACTGACTTGTGAAATTCACTTTCTTTTCCATACCTGTCAAATTTTGTTCATATACCAATGATAAACGGTCAGACTAGAAGATTTCTCATGCATCACACACAGGGGAAAATTAATAAGTGAATAATTAACGATTCGGTTTTTTGATGATGTGTGACCACATTATGAACACAACAAGTCAGGGTCCAGAATTCAAATATGTTGACAGTTTTCTCTGGTACTTCATGTGAAAGTTGGACTAAATATTTTGGTAATTGGGATTTGATGATTGTAGCCTTCAAAATCCCCAAAAGCAACTCAGTATGAATCCAAGGTGATCCATGTACCCCCTAAACTACACGGGCCAAAAGTAATCTTACTCGATAAAAGTGCAGTTCCCTTGGCAACCGGTATAGCCGTCTGTATAGGTTAACGTCGTTTCAATAAAGTGGGCATAATACAAACTCTTGGAACGCCGGCACACTCAAAACATAATCTGATTTGAAACAAAATTTGTTCAGTTCGTATTCTGTAATCATCTAGCTCTTTCATTGAGATAGCTCGAGCAAATTGAATTTCGCCGAAATATGGTGAAAGAAAAAACAGGTTTTACGGGTAAAAAAGTGAAAAACTAGGTCTTAGGTTAAGTGTTATTTCACAGATATGTAGGTTATTTTATTATTTTTCATGTTTGCATCTAAATGCTTGATTTCTCTTACTTTTATTTCATTTCTTTATATTTCTTGCCCCCATTTTGCAACGATTTTGCTCCGCCTTTTGTGGTATAATTTTATTATTAATAGTTAACGTTATTCGTATACGTCTAATGGACCCCGTCCGATCTTTTACTCATTCGACATCCTTGCCACTGTTTCATTTTTTTCGATGTAAAATATTCCTGATTAGTTCAAATAGAGAGAAAGAAGGAAGAATTTTTTTTTTGTTTCATCTTTAGTTCCGTTCAGCGATAATTAAACCCCCATGAGACGATAGACATCCAAGATATTTTTCATGCAAATAGCCTACGATACACAAACAACGAATTCGTCTGTTCTCCGGGGACGTAATATCGTTTGGGTGGAAAACCATCGATGCGAGAATATTTTCATGTATTTCCACGACGGGAACAATAAGGTCACCGAAGTGTTAATAACTCGATTCTCAATAACTAGCACACATGAGGGAGGAAGTAGCAGCAAAATAGTAGCCTTGTGGCGGGAAAAATAGTAGCCTTGTGACGGGGAAAACAGAAGCTTTGAAGGAAAAAAAAAGAAGAAATTTCACAGATGGATAATTTGTTACAAAACGTATCAGTTTATCTCCATAACAGAGGGGGTACTATGATATTTAAACTCATATACGTATGTCTTTGTATACATTTGTATAGGTACTTTTATATGAAAGGGAACAGTAACGAGATACATGTATACCTACGTTACACCGTACTATGTGTGTACACATTAGGTCGCATCTTCATAAGATGAATGAAAAGTGCAGGCAGTGACTTATATCGTAATATCCTGCACGACGACGACGATAAACTACCGGCGACGACGACATCTGCGTGAGTGTGACACGCGATTGGTCGATAAAAAGCGAAAGTTAACAAAAACATCTAAATGACCTCATGAAAGCATTATTAAGGAAAGGACGTGTTTACTTTGAAAGGGAGGCTCAGCGGCGACCGCCGTCTCCGACGACCGAGTCATTAAATGAGGAAAATCTTCGATTTATGGAATATAAACGGGGCCAAAAGTTACGCGTGACCTGTGCAAGCTAACCGGCCTATGTGTAGGTTATATTTACGACCGTTAATGTAATATAGGTCACGATTTATGATTGTGTTATTCAGTAAATAATATCTGTAGGCTCAAAGTATTCTCTCACCATGATGGGGAGTGGTTGTATGTAATTTAGATGAGTACAATGATTGTCGGTAAACTTGTCGTGCATCTCAAACGCTTTGTTACAGTACAAATTACTTTTGATTTGACAAGTTATGATGAAAATACTTGACGGCACAATTACGTATTCACCATGTCAGTTATTTTCACTAAATCCATACTTACATCTTGTATAAACATTACTGTAATGGTACTGTATAACTATGCTATAGAAATTACCTTTGCTTAAAACTTTTCATCTATTTCTTGGCTGGTGTAGGAGCTAACTGTGATGTGGCAGAATTTGATTAACTTTTTGGAACAGCTTGTTCCAATACGAGTTTATAAATTTGAGGATATATGTTGATGTAAAGTCCTCTACATTTGAAACTTGGCCAAGTACCGTGCATTGACACAGAATTGTTGAACCCCGGTCCGTACATGGAGGGCGACTCAGACGGAGAAGACAAAAAAAAAATTAAGACAAAAAAAAGCTGTCACAGACGATGGAATTCAATGCGAATTCTACAAACAGCCTGATGTAATGTATCAGTGAAAAAAAAAAAACGAAGAGTTACAAACCGGTCTTTCCAACCCAATATTTCTTCAAGCCCTATCCTTATTTACATTAACCAACTCAGTTACGTTTCGACAGTTGTTTCCATTGCTTTAGAGGCCTCTCAGTTGAGGGGATACTACAAATGAGGTTGGCGGGTGCAGTGTGATGTTATAGAAGAGTTTGGTAAACCATACAAAAGAGAGGTGACTTTGACAATATGACAATTGCACTTTTGTCTGAATTTTCAGTACCACGTTTCGATTGAAAACCTACGGATGACAGGATGCAACATCTACGGTGATGTTCGCTACGAACATTTACAGAAAACTATCTGCGGTTTTACTCCCTGATAACTGCTCGCCCCTTCTCCCTTTTTCTCCCTTTTTTTGCCAGATGAAATTGTCATACGGAGCTTCATAATTGACTAGAATACTAGATCAAACTCAGACGATATAAGTAGCAAAGGAGGAGAAACCGAAACTTTCACTTGTCGACGGTACGTTGTAAAAGCAATTTGAGAATTTAGTCGTGCGTAATGTTAATTCGTCGTTTTCTTTCCACGTTGGTAACTTCCTTGACCTTACTCGACCTTAAAACTACTGGCACCAACTGTGATCCACCTCGGCACGGGAATTTTGGAAAGAGTGTGTTTTTAACGCTTTGCTGACTCTGGGTGCGTTTTTACCGCGAATGTTCTAACACGTAAAAGGTATCAACCTTGGCGTTTCCTCCCCGTTATGAAAACGCGTTATATATCACTGGTTAGAGAGCGGTCACTTCACACCCCTGTAGCACCTATGATATTTGTTTACCTCCATCCCGGTTGTATGAGATATATTCGATCGTGTTACAACTCTTCATACTAAAGAAAAGAAACTACTTTATCGCTATATTTCGTGGTATGTCTTGAGAGGTATGAAAAAAGCCTTTATTTGGACGGAAAGTTGACTGAAGCGTGAAACAGCGTCTCCTATACTCCCAAATCGGTCGGTCGGGAGAAATTTAGTGGGTAGTACGTATATAGGTCTATACAGTAAACTTATACACGTCACTACGTTCTGATAATTAGTTTTGAAGAAAATCTTAAAGCAATTTTCTCATTTCACTTTATTGTCTCTAATTATGTGTGTGCTTATTGTTATGTACTTTTGTACATTGCACATACACAATGCGAGTACTAAGATCTTTACTGAAAGAAAATATTTAAGCACACTATCGTGAAAAAAGTAGCTTTTTCTTCTTTTTTTCTCATAAAACAGTACAGCTGCCGTGGAACTTTTTATCCAGCGCCTTGTATGAATGCATCAAATTTGTTTGAAATAAAAAATTCTTTATCTATAGAAAATGTGATCAATGAGAATCGTTGATTCTCTGTCTAAGTTTGACACACCGGCACGATTATATCACGTGAGATTTTGGCCAACTTGCCAGTGTATCCAGGTACACATATGAGTACATTTGATAGGTCTGCCAATGTATCAATGATTACACATTGATCAATTTTTTGCAAATTTCATTATCGTGTATTCGTTGCACGTCTCATCCTGACTGGATTATTTTATCACCTACTGACCTTTCACTTAGATCCTTCGCTGAATACGCGACTAGTTTTACAACTCAGTAAAACTAGTTAAGTGGAGATCGTATCATTAAGGTTCTGACGTGCCCTGCATCGCTTCACGGACAATCCCCTTCCCCCGGACGATTACCCTAACTCTTTCCTTAATCCTATCCCTTTTTCCGAAGGAATTGTCAGGGGACGTTGTCTTAGATGAACTAAGTTCGGGTGTGAATTCCCCGGGAGAGGTTGTCCGAGGGGTAATTTTTGAAAGTGAGGGGGTGTTGTCCGAGAGGAATAGACCTAAAAAGTTGTCCGGTCAATTTGTACTTGTATACTTGTACCCTCTCTCCCACCTTCACTACTCCCAATACCTTCCCCCATCCCCTCTCACCCTATGATGGTAGTAAAAAGTAGGCCGGCTTGGTTTTCTTGGAGGTACAATAGGTAGGATCTTGTTTTCACAACTGTTAAACCCAGCAGAACAACAGCTCTTGACAGTCTTGTCTCCGAGCCTGCCTGGACACGTTGATGAGATGTCTTTGTATTTCAGTTGGCCGTATTCGATCCTTGTTACTTTTATCTTATTTACTTTTGTCTCCTGCATAAATTGACCAGATTGACTAATCCGATAACTAGAACCCTCGGGTAGAAATAAATTTAACATAAATAAGAGATTACTATATCAATACTTCTATTAAACAGAGTCCCATAAAAAAGTGGAACTGGATTTTAGTATCAGAACACTCTTCTTCTATGCTTTTTACCTTTTACCGCATGGTCCTGACAGTACCTTATGTGCATTGCCACAACTGACGTATTACCACCCCCCCCCGGCCTCCCCTTCCCTTCCACACACTTACTGAATTGTCTCGGTAACATAACAACATGTCCATTCGAGGGCATTGGACCGTGCGGAAGTTTCATGTTGGTCTACAGTTTCACAACATACTACGTGACCCACCCTGAAATATATCGTTTGTCCACACCCCCGCTTCCACTCACTTTAATATCTATCGTATTTAGTTACGTTAAGGCGGTTGTCAATGTGAGCAGACTTCTCGTGTTACCTTAATTGTAATGTTTTATTATGCTGCCAACATTTAAATGGCAGTCGTGTCAGTGATTTTCAGCGCCATGTGTAAGAGAGTTATATGCAATGATTTTCATGTATTCGTGTCTTGTCAGTATATAGTATAAGCATATCACATCCCAGAATGTCAAATGTTTACCCAACTACCGGGTAAACAGAATGAAGGGGCAGGAATTCGTCCTGTAGGTTGATTTTAGGGCCCAAAGGTAGGCTCTTAGGCAAATAGTTGTTTCCCTATTCTAAAACAAATATATTTGCCAGGGCCTTGCAAGGCAAACAAAAGTTTGTGCTCGAGATCCCTCCGTCGACATACAAAAGTGGTTTGTTTTGGCGCAAAACCACTTCTCTGAAACTGCTAAGTAAACTTTCAAAGTTTTGAGTGGTAGTCAAGCAGTATTTCCCTCAAGTCACACTTACCATGGGTCTATTTCTATACCCTGTTGTACCGTTATTGTTTTACAGCACAGGTATACAATAGGTACCACTCTTGCCAATTTGAAAGAAAATGAGAGATATTTCTCGTTCAATTCAATCGTTTTCGAATACCAGTTCCACGAGATTTAACATTTATTGTGTATGTGTGATAGGAAAACTGGGTTTGTTTGCTTTTGTACCATGTCTTACCTAATTCAGATCCGTCACTAACAGCTTGCAATTGCTGTTACACCCCAACTTGATACCCTCCCCATGTCCACATCCAGCATCACATAAAAATGGTGACATGACCCCTGCCTTGTATGTGACTTCATTCTTGTGTACAATCTACGTCTATAGGGTGAAACAATCGCGCAGTTTCCGTGCAGTAAATTGCAACATGCTGGCATGGGTGGGGGGGTATATTTTCCAAGTAATTAATTATCCTTTAGTATGAATTGACATATTTTGTCCCTTCTCTTATTTCTAACTTCTCTGCCTAAATATATGTATGCTCAATCTTTTCTCACAACAAAATCAAGATAACAAATGAAAAAGCTTTACAGACATACAGATACGGGCATTTTTTTTCGGATATTAAAAAAATAAACGTTTGTGACGAATTTAACATGTTTTGAAGATGTGTTACGGCACTCCATGGGAAGTTTTCAATTAAATGACATTGCTACTCAAATGAACGATTTTGTTTGAGAAGAGGATGGGAGGGGTAAGTGATGTAGGGATGCTGATGTTGGTCTACCAAGCAGACACCACCGTCCGTGTGTGGGTATGTGTGTTTGGAATGCATGTCAGAATGAGTTTTTAACACTATTAACAGATTTTTAACGTTTAACAGATTTTAACGTTAATTATTCAATGATCTGACTACATACAAGGTAGCTATCAGACTTTCTGTTGATTGTACCATATGGCACAGCGAGTACTCACGAATTGATACTATCAGGGGAACCCCCATTCATCTATAAATAAGATTGTATAGTTTAACTAACCCAGACGAGCTCTTTCTTTTTATTGTGACGCCAAAGAATAGAACAGATTTTGTCTAAGAAAGAGATAAATGAATCCCAATAGGCTGCTGGGTCAAGTAAGGACAAGGGTCACAACAGGAACAATAAACTGACATCCGAAGCTCAAATACAGACAACCTGCTGTAGTTTTTGTCCGTCCTAGCCTTATCTATTGTTGCTATTGTACTGCCACAAACAGGCAATGCAAAAGAACAGTCTAACTACTACAGTCTAGAACTATAGAAGTCATTTTAAGTAAGTTACTTTTGAATACAATGGGGGATCTCTTTCCCTTTCTCTCACCGTAGAGGAAGGAGGACGGTGGATGGTTTGTAACCAGCGTTGTCTATTTAAGTGAATCAAAAAGTATTCTTTGAATAGCCTAGTACTTAGTTGGGATATGTATCATCAAGGGGTAACGACAGTAAATTGTTTTGAACAGAGCGACATATGTATCGAGGGGTAAAGATAGTAAACTGTTTAGACAGTGATTGTTTTGATAGTAGTTGTTTTGATAGTAATTGTTTTGATAGTAATTGTCTCGATAGTAATTGTCTCGATAGTATTGTTTTGATAGTAAATTCAGAAGTGGGATATGTATCGAGGGAGAAAGATAGTAAATGGCTTTGAACAGTCAACATTAGCCAAATGCTGTCGATGTTACTATATCGATCCTGGACGGACATAAATGAACTACATACACTGAAGTTTAGCCCGTTGTTCTTGTAAAAGAACTATCAATTAGCCTTTGTCGCATGTTCAGCAAGACCCAAAATTTCAGTTAGTGTGCTGAGAAGAGAGACCGGATTTCTAGATACGTCGACTTTTTGCGACAAAAAGTGCCGGTATTTAAATATTTACACTTTTTTAGAGTGCCGTTGTCGTCATTCACCCCCCTCCCTCAGTCCTTTGTAAGACCGGTCGAGCGGTCTTTCCTCATCACATATCTGTGTTCTCACCAGAAAAATGTACAAGGGAAGAAAACTCAAGAATATTGGGGCTCAGGAATATGGGGTAATTCTTTCGTTAATATCGTAAATAGTAACATTTTAATTGAACTTTCATTTCATTATTTCTTTCCTTAATTGTATCGTCTAAGTCTGTAAGTTTTTTTAGAACAAATAAAACGGAGGAAGCAACTTCAACACTCCAAAACAGAATAAAAGGTCTATGGGGACTGGTCTGACCAAGTTCACTCGATATATGGTCAACAAAGATGACAACGTGTTCACGGGATGCCCTTTTTTTCTTTTATTGTTGAAATTAAAACAAAGCCCATGGTCTTTTCGTGTACATGAATATATTTTCATCGATTTATGTATTCATTTTTTGACATGGTGTGACCTGGGTTCCTTAGAGAATAAAGGAAGGAGAAAACCTGATAGTAAAGACAGGAAGTATATCAATTAAAAAGATGCAGATGTTGCATTCGGCGGATATTGGAGTGTTTTTGCTTCGCATTATGCTACACTTCAAGTTGCAGGTTGGCATGTTTCAAATATTCGTTGTCAATATATGATATCTTCCAACTAAAGGAGCGGTAACTAGTTCTCTTACATGAGAAGGTATACGGTATGTGTTGACTGAGCTTCCGTGAACTTCCAGCCACACCCTACCCTATATGTTATTCATCTTATCTTGAAACCTGAAAGTTGAGGCAGTTCCACTATACATCTGCTTCACTTCTGATCAAATTATGAGCATATTTTACGCTTATATTGATCGCTAAATTGTTATTTCGGTTTCAATAGAGGTTTTTTTTAAATATTTATCATTTAATTATAGTTGAAGACACCGTCTGTGTATTAAAATGAAATGCCTGTAGGTTAATATAGTTTCGATTGGTTTTCTAGTTTCACAGTTTACCATGCCACTTTTATACGTACAGGCCTATTTCCAGTTGTTTCCACGAAGGAGCCATCTTGGTTTTGTGAAACAAATCTGGGGTGTCAGTAAACAACTTTGCTCTCAAATCCGAACCATGGTAAGAGAAGGGCAGTCAGTGGGACGCCGTTTGCAACATGACCGTGAATTTTAACATTTAATGGAGAGATAATGATATAAACAATGGCGTATCTAATTAACTTATGAGCCTCCTCACAGGGCAATAACATGGTAGAAGTCCATCCAGACGAAGAACGTCAGATAACAATAGGCAACAAGTGGGGGAGAGGTGAATTTCGAACAAAGGGGATTAGTACACGTCTATTGATATGTAAATTGATCTACCTTGGCGCGTGGTTACCGGTACGTTATCAACGGTTTAGTGAGCGAAGTGAGCGAAATAATCAGACAACTGATTGCACAGCGACTGTGAGATAAAATTACCTTAAAGGAGTAGTTATGAGTAAAGACAATAAATTTCATTATGTAACATCGTCGTTCAGAATTGGCCCTATACATGCATGTTGCAAACGTTATGAGTGGTAAATGAACCATGAACGGCTTTCTTATGACACTGAAACTTTCTCAGATCACAGAGAACGGTTTCTTTAAATTGCTCAGTTTGTCACTACGAAAGAGAGCTTGAACTGTGCGTAGTATAGGACAGGGAGAAGAAACTGTGCTCACTTGAGCGGTTAAAGTCGCCAAAAATCAAAGCCCACCTTATACCTCTTGCAGTATTCAACAGAAACTTGGTTTCCTAGTTGGATCGGGATTACCCACAGGGGTTTGGTGATGAGAAGGGGTGTCCAAATGTGTGTGTGTGTGTGTTTGTGTGAGAGTGGTGTATGTGCAACAGAAAGTGTGTCACGATCTCTTCCTAGACGGTATTAAAGTCGGATGACCCTCAAATTTGGAAGGTATGTGCCCGAGTATGAAGTGTAGTGTTCACCCAATCGATGACGTTATAGGTCAAAGGTCACAGGTCATGACAACTAACAGCACATTTTTAGCATTACCACAATATGTGAATACCCTAGAGACATAAAACTACCATATATGAACAGTAGAGATACGAGATTTTTTAATGTTGATGACATCACCAGGTCAAAGGTCACTTGTTCAAATGTCAAATCGGCGAAAATGCTCTAAAAAGTGTGTAACGATCTCCTCCTAAACTCCTAGTGGGTCACGGTCACAATAGAGCATAAAAAAGTGTGTTAGGGACTGTAAGTGCATGATGTCAACATGACTTTTACATCTTTGCCTCTTCGTGACGAGGTATTTCAGCTTATGCAACAATGCTCTGACCTGGGTAATTGCGTTTTGTTGGGATATCGTTTTTCATGCGTTAGTGCCTTCACTCAATATATTTTTATATCGTTGGGTATATGCCTACTACACAGTTGTACAGGAACTCGAGTTGTTGCATTGTGGAGATAATAGATCACGACGCGTAGACTTGTGACGCGACAGTTAACCGGACAGATTATGTCGTAGCGTCAACTTTTCGTCCTACTGAATATGTCCTTTATATTTGTACAACGGAGAAAAAGTTAGTCATGTGTCCAGTCA
>VJOZ01029732.1:0-13185 GCA_009801055.1 Stichopus horrens
CACAAACATTGGTATCACATTGTGTACGCCAGCCACAAAAAAAAATATGGGCACTGTACTACTCTCCATGAAATTAATATTTGCATTTTCATCATACTTGAAAAGCCATATATTCTCAAAATAAGTAATACACAATTCCTTCCAACAGAAATTTTCCTGAGAGTTCCACTCTGAAACTTTGGAATGAAGCCAGCTCTTTTCTAGAAGAATGTCACATGACCTGTAAGTGAATAAAATTATCCGTGAATGATGAGTCATCTTCGGGATTTTTTTTGTTCATCTACTGTAAAGTTTTTCAGTGACAGCAACCGCGGCAATGTCTGTCACAACAATCAATCACTGTACGACTTGTCAGAATGATTGATTTAATGCTCGGTGTTTACCAGTGTTTTCACAGGTAATCCACGTACTCAAATGACATTCTATTACCCAAGTCCAAAATCACTACACGATTCCTCTACAATGTGAAAACGACACAATGAACACACACTGTGAAAGATTGCCAAATTTCACCTACCATACACAGCAAAAAAGAAAAGCTCAAAAGCGGAATTTTCTCCTTTTCTCACGGAAAAAGTGATCCTATTTATGAGGTTAATTTATTTTTTTCTCTCTTACCCGATTTCTGGTTTTGGGAATTGATGAAAATACTACAGTAGTGCTGGCATTCTCAGCTATGTACAGGTAATTTTGAATATATTTGAGAGCGAAGTTACCCGCGAATGTGTTCCCAACATGAAACATAAAGTACTGTACTTGCAATACATCTCGTTTTTATCAGTATATATTGCATGTAACGTGTTCAACATAATGAGCAGAGCAAATGCTGCTATAGTAAGTAAAGTGCAGTAAGAAGTGGCTGTGTAATGCTTTTCAACAGCAAGACTAAACAAGAATGACATCTTGAGACAGAATACTTCCATTAGTACAGAACTACTGTACATACAACCCTTCTGGGCCTCTTGTACAAACATCCTGCTCTAAATATAGATGAGGTATGCGCCTAAACTGGGTCAGTCACTGTGTGCGGCTGTGACGTGCAGTCAAGTACTCAAGGTGTGATGTAAAGGGACCAAGTTCTACTGAACTGTAATTCATGTACTGTACCTGTTCTTCCACATGCACCTACCACATTTTCTGGCAGTTTGTAACCCTCGAGGTACTTGACGTTTTCGTGTTTGGTGTTGATTATCTCTGTCAGCTTTTGGCCATTCACCATCTCCTCAAATACCCACATCTTCACCGTGTTGTCGAATTCATCGTATTTGGCGGCGTTCTGGCCAACGATTCTGGCGATGGCACTTCCCCTGCAAAAGTGTGGGAAAATTGAAAGAGATGCTGTATTTCCCAGTTCACACTTACTGAACATAGATGTGCAGCATCCATGTGCAGCATCTATGCGCAGTCTCCCGTTCTATGATGACAAGACCATGGTTAACATTGACTACAGCAACACCAACGTAAAAGGGAAAATGGGGAAAATACAATTGGGCATGGGTGGAAGGGGGGTTAATTTGTAGGCGGTTCCTTCAATGGGAAGAAAATATCTGAAATCCCAAGGATGTTACGGTACAACTGACTTGCATCATCATAACGGATTTGCACTCCTGCAATTTGTTGTTAGGAGTTTAAGTGCATGAAATTCTGGACATTCCTTTCATGTTGACAAAAGAGGTTACAATACTGTATTCCACATGTTTCTGTGTCACCTGACAAAAACATGCTTACCCCATCCATTACTTGCACAATTTCTATGTTGTACAATATGGAAGAGAACCCATAACTTTTTTGCTTGGATTCGATTGAACAAACCATTGTACCGTACATTCTAAAGTCTGTGATACTATTTCATTCCATTGCATCTCATATTTCAACGTCCATCACACTACCGCAGATGTTGTAATTTAACCTTCAACATGTCTTTTTCCAATCAGTTCTAATAATTTCTTTAAATTCTAATAATTTGGTGTGATCTTTTTTTCAAAGCTACAGTACCATCCAGTTCTGCAACTGGGTTCATCTTTAAACTTCCCTTTTTTATACTTTTAATGCTCTCTAAGGAGAAGTACATTTTGTGTTTACAGTAGGTGAAGGGCCACTACTGTGAAGTGAACATGTATGTTTAAATAGACACTCACATGAATTTGTTTGTCTTTTGAGATGACACGTACAGCATTAAACTTCACATTCTCGATGAATTCATACTGCAACAGTACCAAAGTTATCATTCTTTTATGTCTGATCGCGGCAAAGGCCTGTGAATCAACAGACAGGTTGGGAATGTTCCACTTATACTCATGAATGTAATTTCCCTCATTGTCACAGGTATCTGAAAGCATTTGTACATGTACAGTAGAATAGTCCTTGTACATATGTGTGATAGTCCTTGTACGTACCTGTGATCTTGAACAACACAGACAAAAACATTCCTTCGAAATTATATTAGACTGTATGGTGACAGATTTCATGTAGTAAGATGTCCGTAGCCTACTAACAAACACATTTTCTGTGCATGGCTTTTACATGTGTGGATAAATATGGCTTTTATGCTATTTCTTCTTGCACAGAAGTCTGAGAGTCACACCTACAGTACTTGAATATTCTACAGTTGGATCACTGTACAGTTTTGGCAAAGTCCTTAAATCTCCAATGAAGAAAATGCTGTGTACATTAAAACTGCATCACACTGTATGCTGAGTATACGAACAAACAACCAACCATCAAGTGAAATTCATGAGCTGAATACACAGTAAAAGAAAAAAAAAGTAACTAAATAGCTATCCCTAAATCATTGTGTTCAAAGTGGGTGGGACAAAATTGAATGTACACAATACACTCCCTCTGTGGAAGTTATTCTGTAGAAAGCAGAGTTTATTCTGTGGACCACACCATCTGTTAAAAGCAATTGATACTGCTCAGCACAACAGGGTCCAATTTCCACTGGACTGTATGGATGGGCTGAATAGTATGAATGCCCCAGCAATACAGTCTTGAAGTAATACTCTTAGTAGGGCAGTTTCTTTCTTCTAGACTGAACAAACATGTAAATTTAAATACCATACAGTATATCCACTATGGATCATTAAAACTGTTCATGGATCAAGTTTCCAGTATATGTGTGAATTACAGACAGATTCCTATAAAGTTCATTGAACTACTTGATGCAGCTCTTAATTGTAAAACGACATGTATGTGAAATTTACATTTGATATTCCAAAACTATGATTGTAATTACTCAGGTCACAGGACCTAAATCGATGATTATATTTTGCTCTTCAGATCAACTACCTCTAGCAAGTTTTCTCAAACATGACCTTTTGCATGCTTTAGAGAGTAAAAATAAAAACCAAATGTGTGCCACATTGAGAAATGTATGCAACATTAGTGACACTGTACAATTTATCCACAATCTTATCTGAAATTTCACTTTTGGCACACATTTCAGTAATACAGTACAATCTGGGAATGTTCTCAAATTACACATATGTCATCGCACCGGCCAGAAATGGCCAACCTTTTTTAATTAAGGGGCCGCAATGAAACCTTTGAACTTTGTGGTGGACCGCACACAGTAGTACAGTACTGTATGCTGCAAGTCAAGCCTCTAAAATCCTTCTCTTTAAAGTTAACTTTCTAGTGGTACAGAAAAATGCAAATGTTCACCAATGTCACAAAATTTACAGATTGTAAGGAGCAGATAGTGAATCAAAGGGGGAAAAAACTACCAGCAGATTGGCAGATCCAACAAACCACTGTTGGTTCTACAGTTTCATTGATTATGTTAACAAGACCTCAAGACTACAGTATTGTTAGATTTATGGTGTCAAAGGACATGACAATTATGTGATAAAAGGGGGTTCTATCTTGTTTCCTTTGATTGATGAATACTTGTATATACTGTATCATTTATTATCCAATCAGTTTACCCACCAGGTTGAAGTATTAGTTATCACATGATTTCCAAGATTTCAGTGAAGAGCAGTTGATCAAGGGCAGTACATCTGAAATGCGTCCGTCCGTCTATTCGACAGTAAACACGAAATGAGCAAGGAAAGCAATGCCGGGTGGTGCAGTATTTTACTCACTTTGTGCAACTGAGCAGGTTTTATCTTTTTCCAATAAGAAAAGGAAAAGATAAAAAGACTGACAATTATTGAATACTGTGGCATGCACTTGAGATACTATACAGCAATCAGTGTGTGTACCGTTCCCCATTGAGGAGTCGCCACAGGAAGTAGTCTCCATTGAAGGAGTGGTGGAATTGTAATTGCAACCAACCCATTCAAATGACTTCACTATCATCGATGCATTTTTTTTTTTGTCAATCCACATTGTACTGTGTTTCCTTCCACCCTTCTAATTCACCAGATGGCAACCTCTTGGAGCAAGTGCTTCCTAAAGACTTGCAACCACAAAAGGGATTTGCTGGTACTGTGTCTGGTAATGGTTCTAAAATGTACAACGTGTGTCATGGAGCTTTACTGGCACTGGCAGCACACAGTAGTGAACTGGTATAAATCAATACATGTGTTGTTGATATGTATGCAAAACCACTCACTTCGTCAACTCTTATGAAAATATGGATGACACAACTTAGCGGGTGAATGTCAGTGCATCATTACTCTATAATCTTTGCACCCAGTACAAAAACACAATATGGGTACATCCAGGGTTCAACTGTGGGAAATAAAAGGTCACAAGGCAAACAAACTGTGATGGCAATATTCAAGATAATGACTATCTTTTCATACAATTTAAACAATCACCTATTGTAACCACAAAATAAATGTATCGTAAACAGAATGATTGATGGAACTTCATTGTCTCCCAGTATGATATATCGGTAGAGATACGTTAAGCAGTCCCACCATACCTTCAGTTAAGTCAGTGAACCTTTCATCCAAGCTCTAATGAGTTTTGCTTTCACTGAAACATTCCTTCCTAACCTTAAATTATGATGTGCACTCATTGCAAATTCTGATATCCTTCAGGAAACACAGCAATCAGATTCATGAGTATTTAGAGGAAAAAAAAAAGGAAAGATCATCACATCCGACATTTCTGTGACCATGCACAGCACAGTATGGTTTAAGACCAGTCAACGTGCATGAAATTTGTATTAAAAGTCTGAGAGTTTGGGTCTCTTAGGGAGAGAATGAGGCCTTGACATACAAACAGAAGAGAGTACTGCAAATCAAAATAACAAAACAATCACACACAAACATTAAAAAATTACTTTTATAGTGTCCTACAGGTATAACGCACAGTAACCATGCATCGCCAAAGTGTAATTCACAAATATGGAAGCATCTCACTGTATGGGTACATGTGTTACAGTACCCACAGTATGTACCACAGGCCCACTGGTTACAGTACTGTACCTGACGTACAAAGGGCTTGACTACATACAGAGGTGCTACAGTAGTTACACACATGCCAAAAGATATAATGTATGCACAAAGTGATACAGTGCAGGACCTACATATTCCAGTGCTGCAGTAACTTTAGACCTCATGGTAATGATTAGCCCTATGTACACAAATTGCATTGTTTTCAACAAATAAAAAAAGGACAATACAGACCAATCAAATAGACAGACAAGTGTATACGTTATTCAAAGTTTGGAGAGAAGGAGTGTGTCTGTTTAGGACCACAACAGTATTCTTGTGTAAGACTCCTTCCAGGTGTTGTGTTTTGCATGCACAGTAGTACACATACAAGGCACAGCTCTGTACATGACTAGGGACTTTTATTTATGCTATATGTAGTAATCAAATGCTAGAAAACAACCACAGTAGCAATACCAGTAAAAAATGCCAACATGAAAGTTGACATGAAAGTGGACACACAATTGAAAACTGCATTGTTCAGTTGGATATCAACATAGGCTTGAGCCTACGATTATATACAAAACTATACAGTCTTTTATTATAATAATACCATATCCCTTTCTACATGTCAAGGCTTTTGTGGTCGGTACTGTACATACACCCCCAATGTGGAATGGGTAGCACATTTCTGTGTATTTGATTGCTTTAATCAACCATTTTTTAAACGTGTTGAATGCAATGTGAACTGTGTCCAGCAGGGCCAACCATACACAGCCCTAGTTCTGCAGTGTCTTCATACCAATTGCTACAGTACAGTGCCTATGCAACAAGGGCGACAGTGTCAACATAATACTGTACCATGTGTGTACACTCCCTCCTGCAGTAGTACAGATCACATGTTAAAATGTATGAAGTATGGAGTTTGACCACCTTTCACTTAAAAATAAACTTTCTCAAGAAGTTGTCCTGGTCAAGGTTTCTAGACTTGACCGCCATTGACTTCTCATGACCTTTCACAAAGCGCTATGAAGTATAGGTTTATTACCTGATGTAACTGAGCACTTCACTTCTTAAGATATCCAGTCTGAGAATTTAAGACTCTAGTCTGCAACAGTGTATGCACTACGGAATCCAACCTCGGAGGGACATTCCTTACTAGAAAAATTTTTGGGAGGGATTTTCAAAATCAAGGGAGGGACTTCTCACTTGGCATCACCTTGTGGAAAAGTGTGCAGGATTTTCCCCACATAAGTTTTTTCTTTTGTGTGTTACCCAGGAGACAAATGCAGGATTCCCGCAGGTCTGTGAATTAGAGAGAACATCGGTCTGCACGGATGACGACATCCATTATTGACATGTAAATGTCTCACTTCTGATCTTATTTTCAGATTCACTTTTCATTCTAGACCTTGACCAAAGTTTGCACTAAAGGACGGACACTAGTTTTGATTATGACTGTCACCTGTAACATAATAATCTTTGAAGTTAGAATGTAAACTTTATCACAATGCTGAACCCTGATTTCAAAATAATGATCTTAATTAATAGGCCTATTACAAATTTTGAACAATTGATGTATTTTAAAGATATATGTATGTTCTGGGGAAAAAATGGGAATGTGGCACAGAATTTTGTAACAATCATATACAGTATAATGAAGTGACAACTGTACTCCACAGAGGATGCATGGTAAGTAATTAAAATATTGTACATACAAGGTTTAAACAGGAATGCAAGATTGTAGTTGGAGTGGTACAGTACTTTAAAAGATAGTGGCTGATTTGCGAACGGTTGTGAAAAGCGACAGGAGCCCATTAGTCTTTTTTTTTTCACTGAACTGGACTCTGACAACAGAACTAGTCGGTTTCAGTATTGTATTTTCTTCCGTTTGTGGTGGCCCAGGCGTGCAATATGGACAGACCCCACCACCAGATCTCGAAAGAGCTTGCAAAGAGTTGAAAACTTCCATATATGGCTTTACTTTAACTTTGAACAGCATCATGCAAGGGACTCTAGCACTGACAGTTAATTTATTCATGCACACATGGTCACAGTGCAGTGAAATGTAAACTACTTGTTTTCCATTAAAAACAAATTATGGGAACTTAGGTTTTGGATTTTCCAAATTACATAAATAAGAAATCAAAAGCTTAACTTGTGTTGCTATAAACTAAAGATTTCAGAGGGCCAAAGGTGAGTAGCGCATACCATTATGGAAAAAGCATTAGAAATCCATTTGAAATCATTCTTTAAAAATGTTTCTAAATATCATGGGACTACATTACGATGGTTAACAAAAGTTATTTAAATGTTTTCTTTGTAACATTTTATTTGCATGTTTTGCTGATGTCATAAAAATATTTTCTTGACTAGATAAAGGACATCAAACATGAAATGTGAAAACAAATCCACATCATGTTGGGTTCAGCACATATACCAATATGATAAAAGTAAATTAAAACAGTTAATATGTAGACTTAGGCTAGGCGTACAGCATACTCATGTACACTTAAAAAAGCTTTGAACGAACTTGACAAATTCTGTAATTTTTTGTCACAAAACGATTCCATGGCAATTTCTTTTGGTGATCATGGAAAAACTGAGACCCTAGAAAGTAGAAATGAACACTGAACTTTGCTGAGCTTGAAAAACAGGCAAGTTTGTGTGTAAACAATGAACTGTGTCTGTTTCATGGTTCCTTGCACATCATAGTATGTGCATGCAAATTGCAAGATCTTTGGTCCAACATCTATGTTTGTCTGTCCTACTGCCTACACTACAGCAGGTGTGGATTTGAGACGATTGTTTGGCCTTGCCCTTGCAAGGTTGTCCTTAATTTCTTGGATCTGGACTTAATCTATGGCTATTATGGCTATAGACTAGCTATTGGGTAATGTACCTCAATTATGTATAACCAACGTAGCTGTAGTCCTATGCTAAGTGAAATTCGGTACTCATTTAGTGACGTACTTGGATAAGAATTAGAGCCGAGGCCTGGTAGTAGTACGAGGCCGGAGGCTGAGCTAGGCCAAATTAGTACTGGGCCAGTGCACAGATTGCCCGCAATCTTACTAGGTACTTTCATTTATCATGTTGCAGGATTACAGAAATCAAATTTAGGATTTCTCTTATTTCTTTGTGAAACAGGTCCTAAATTTCACTACGCCTAGGCCTATGCAGACATGCTAGTACCCGTGTCAACCCCACCGAGGATGGTAGAACACCTACGACGAGGTCCTAGGGTCCGTTTGGACCTAACCATGGCCGTAGTGTCTTGGCCTTGGTATACTTACTAACCTAACAATCTCAAAATACTGTACTAATACTAGTAATACTAGGTAAAATAGAATAATTCGTGTACTGACCAATTTCCTGATCCAATAATGCACACTTTCATCTTTGCACTGATATGGAAAGAATTCAGGCGTCAAAGTTAATGTTAACGAGAAGGTACAGTGGGCTAGACGGTTCAATGCCACGATATGAGCCTATGAATGAGCTTGATCCGACCGGCTAGACAGTAAATATAGTACAATACACGTACTCACTGGCTGACTGAAATTGAATGAGGTACACACGCGGTGTAGGCAGGTGCAGGTCAACATGCATGCTTATACGTGGCAAATAATTCTTACTTAGTGAAAGGCTTATGAATATTCATATACAGTAGCTAACGCTACGCGATGACATACCAGAACATGTGAAAAATATACAACCAAGTTTCAATCACGCGTTTGACTGGTTGTTTTGATTACTGGGTGACCTCGATATTGAGAAAACATTTGCAAGTTGTCTAAAAAACATTAGGATTGGGATGCAATGTCATGCATTCATACACTACTGGATACCAAAAAGGGAAATTGCTTGACCAAGAACAGTCCTGTGCTAATGTCGTGAAACGCAAGTGATCTCACAGGGAGGAAATATTTGTGACATTTATTATTTACTGAAATATTACGTATATTGTTCAGGTACTGCGATTGGTCCAAAGTTCTGACACACCCCCAGTTGAAACCGTAGGAATGGTTCGAATCAAATGTGAAACCAATGTTGATTTCTTACAGGCTCATACATGGAAACTGACTGAACATTGTACCCTGCGGCAACAGAATGCTGCACTTTTTCAGTCACTGGTTTTATCTATCTTCTGCAGTTGTAGTACTGGGCTTCACAAGCATTGTCAATCAAATATGTACTTCATCCAACAATATACTTTAAATGTTGGATTTCTTTTTCCTGACTTGACCATAACTGTACTTGTTTGACTCTCCGTTACACATTTGTTGCATAATTGACCTTTTGGTCTTGACAAGTGTGCAGTAGATATATTGACCTTTTTAGTGTGCAAAGGGAATATAATTGTGACATGCCAGAGCACTCATATGCTGTAGGCAGCTGGTACTATAGGGCCTATGTTTGACAATTATAGGAAATGTGGTGTGTGGCATAGTGCCCTAAATTATAGATCTAGCTGGTTTACCATGTAAATCTTCCAACGGGAAATGGGAAACCCCCCACCTCCATCCAATATGAAAATTACATGGTTCTCCCTCCTGCTGTTGACATATCTCAATGCTTACAACTTTTCCCTTACAGAAATCAAACAGCTTTGTTTTCCTTTCGCATTTAGGGGAAATGAGAGGTAACCTACAAGGTATAGGGCCTACAACAGCCCCTGCTTTGAGTCATCATGAATGTTAATGACATATTCTCCTGATACATCCTTCCACCAAGTACATTCCCTTCTTTTTTACATGGCAAATGATCCAAATCTTACAACAAACACAACAGAAAGCAAACGTGTAACAACAAAGCTTTATTATTTGTAATAAAATATTTATTGCTTTAAAGTCTGATACAAACATCAACATTTCTTACAAATCACTGCTTCCATTCCTTCATAAGAGAGTACCACCCATTCAGTTAAATGAAACCTATTTTTTTTTCTAGAAGAAGGAGTATCTTCAACTTTAAAGTGGTTCTGTATGGAGATTGTCACTGATTGTTGTACTGAAATTGCCCTGCCAATCATTTTACTTAAAACACACACCATCAGATTGCATACAAAAATCTTTCGTTCTTCAAAATCGTTCAACACTACAGGTAGCTCCTTGCCCTTACAACCCTAAGGATGGCAATTACAAAAGTGTCCTACCACAGAGGATGCCAAATGGTATCCTACTACTGCAGTTTCATGCCAGCAATTCATTTCCAGATTAAGTTTATCAATCAAACAATAACTAGGGAATGACTGGTACAAACTTGACAACATTTTGGAGAGAAAAAAAACGATAGATGATGTGGGTGGTGGCACAGTCTGTAAACATTTACTGATGTAAGGCCTCTGAGGAATAAGACAGGGAGAACAAAGGAAACAAAAAACAAGTGGGCAGTTCTTGAAACTAATTACACAATGAGACATTTTTAATTGTTCCTTTTGTTGTGTAATGGATACTTAAACAGTACTTAGACTTTATAATGTGATCTGAAGTTTACTTGGTTGGATGTAGAGCTTTCACACCTCATTTGGGCAGGCCTCTTGATGTTTTATGCCCTCAGGATAGGCACTTAGATGGACATGACATACATTGTATCTGCCATGATGGATATACGGTGATGCTCAATACACACCATCAGAGTCAGCTGGCATCACAAAGCAGTGTATAGGTCTCTTGCCAAATTATACAGGCAGGATGAGGTGGGGGGTATGCTTATATTACATTTGCACGCAGGGATTCGAGCAGCAAATATCCATACATGGCTCGCCGCCCATCCCTCCCTCCCCCCTCCTAGGTTTGACATAGAAATCCCCCTTCATACAAATTTGATAAGCATATTTCAAATACTCAGTTTGAGAGGGACTCTGTGCCAGCTTACACGTACACTGTACTTTGACTCCTAATGTACAATTGGTCAATTTATATGTTCTATATGACATTTGGTTTGCATACCTGTGACGTTGATTTGACTTGTGTTTGATTTCATTATTTTATTCTACAAAATATGTTTGTGCTGTAACAAGCAAATGTAGTCACAGGGAGCCTATGAGGACATTTAGAATAATATAAGATTATCTTATGTTTTACTTGCAGCATTATTGATGACATCTATTAGCTCATTAGAGAAAAAAAAAGAAGAAAACCGAGGAAAACATAGCTTCGAAGACATTGTTTTACCCTATGTCAAATCTCTGAGAGATTAAGTCAGAATAATAACTACATAAAATATTTGTATAGTATGTTGATGATCACTCATTAGACCTCATCTTTAGCATGGTCATCTCATGCCCCTCTCATCTCTTCTGAATCATTCCCTGAGAATTCTTGAATAATTTATCATGTTTTTACCATTTTATAAGTCACATAAATGTTGCCTTTAAGTGCCCTTCAAGTTTCACGGTAAGAATAGAAATCACCTCCTCAATTAGTCGATCATTTAAAATCGAAGTTGGCGTTTCCTTTTAGGTTGAACTATTTCGCTTTCCATGCTGAAGGGCTTTCGAATTTCATTCCCTGACTCAGGGGGAGGGCTATGTGAATCAAATACCAAATGAGTTTTGACCCCCTTCACACATGTGCATCCGATGTTGATCACAATGGTTGTATGACCCAACTTTTAATATTTCAGTTGAATGTTTACAGCAGCCATACAAAACACATGTACATATGCCACAAGCATAACAGAAAGTTGTGACATGGATTCCGAAGGCCTTTGAAAAGAAGTCAAAAGTTGATTTTGTTAATGATTTTGATGTCAGAATCACACTATGAGAATACAAATTAAGCCATGGAGAATGTTTAAAGTTTTGACTTTGGTGCAGTTGAACTGTCATCTTCCCTTGGGTCTTCGCTCCATCTGTACGGAGGAAGCCTGTCATGTTCTGAGGATGAAGCAAAGAAAACAAAATGCAGTTCAGAAGAATCACCAAAACTGAACAAACCTTTGATTGCATTCAATGAATTCTTGACACAGGTTCAATAATGGAATGTTGATGTGTTAATTTTTAGTTGCAAATGAAGAGGGAATGTCAAAAGAAACAAGGTTTGACGTCTCATTACATATTTCATCTCCAAAATAATGTCGCAAGATCATGGGCTAAAGTACCACATTAAATCAGTGCATTTGAGTTGCTGTCTATGAATTTGTGTCTATGAGTTACTTGCTGTCTGTTACTTTGTCTATGATTTTGAAGGTTATAACCACTTAGGCATAATCAGTCATGTCTTAAAACGAAAACTGTTGACATTTTTGAATTGTTTTCCACTGGTCAACTGGCTGTGTGCATCCGAAAGAGCTTAATGTGAAAAAGACGGTCTGGTCACAAATATTCAAAAATCGAATCAAATCTTTAGTTTCTCACTCATTGATGTTCCTTTGTAGGTGATATGTGGGAAACCTCTTAGTGTGACCATTTGTCATTAGTATATGGAGGAAACTTGACAGGTTTTGAAAAAAAAAAAAAATACTGGATTAGTGAAACATCAACAAAAGTGTCCCCTCAATAAAGTTGAAGGTCACATGCTTTTCATTGCTCTGGTAAACAGTGATGATATCCCAGTGATAGGAGTTCTAACATTTGGAGTTACTATTTCCAAAGTCTCCATTCTATTTCAAAACATTAAACCACATTTTGATGACAAGACGGTAGACTTGGACCCTATACGATGATGACCACAGGATGTGGAAATAAAGTACAGTGCACCTCTCACCTGGGATGAAGAAGCGAGGATGCATGTATAAACTGGAGGCAGCATCAATCCTCAAGGTGATACCACTAATGAAAGAAGCAGCTGGTGACAGGAGGAAGCAGACAGCCCCAGAGACCTGACAATATCAATCAGAATAATGTATATTC
>VJOZ01029743.1:5796-16198 GCA_009801055.1 Stichopus horrens
GGTGAAGCTGTTGCTGATGTATGTTGCTGAGACGGAGTGGTTCAAGAATGATTGAAGCCGTTTTCTTCGTATTCTCAACTTATTTTCCCTTTGACATCACTTGTTCAAATAAACTCTAGTAAAGAATGCTCTTTTTACTCTAATACACTCCCCGCGAAAGTGCGGTTTTTTGTCTTGGGGGATGTATTTATAAGAGTTAAATTGACCAGGTGATCTTATTTTCATATCAGCATTTCAGGAGCTCATGCTGCATACATTGCATTTAAGGTTGTGCACCAGTGAATGTAGTGTGAATGATATCAACAAACATTGTGCAGAGACTTTCATTACAATGAGATTTTTTGACAATGAGGAAGGACTATTTCAGTTTCATTTTACTCTTTTTCTCCCAGGAAATTCACATTTTCATCACATGCAAATGTGACCAAAAAAAAATCATGGTGGGTGCTTTATTAGAGAGTGGGTGTTTAGCAGAGTAAATACTGTGTGGTACAATTTGTTCATTTTTGGTTGCTATGGTAGTTTAATATCTGCATTTATTCCCTGTTTACACCCCTTTTCCAAGTTTTCAAGTCCCTCCTTGTGAATGGAAAGGATTAATGCCTATCCGTGCATGGTGATCCTTTATGGGATGCCAGTCGCCTGAAAATGCTCAGACTGGCCTTAGAGGACAAATTTGAAGGACATTTTCTTTCAAAGGAGCACATTGCAAATCACTTTGCAGTGTTTCTTGTCTCCCAATTGAAGCTATATGTTCCAACACTTGTTGATGTGAAACTTACTGCAGGGCAAACAAAGAGACCGCAACTTCACCATCCACGGAGCCGATAAAGTAATGAAATTTGCTCGTTGAAGATTTTATGTGGAGTCTCAGACTTTAGAATGTCTGCTATGGAATATTTTTATGACGGATTTCACCAATGGGTAAATTTGCAGTTTAGAGAAAGCCAGCTCAGTTTGCCGACCGTTATTGCTGAGAGATTTGAACGACCAAGCGAGATTCTCAGAAATTTTTGCGTCGGTTCTTCCAGGCGCGTCAAAGTTTCCAATTTAAAATAGCTTTTTAGAAGACATTGTTCTCTCACTGTGCGTCCTGGACTGCGACCACGCATCGACTCATGTGGTGCCAGTCGATCGGCGCCGTGGTACGATAAATATTTTGAAAACTAGATAACTTTGAGTGTACAGGTGCACGAAAAAATGAAGCAAGCAAGTCGGCCAAAATGTAGAAACTGGAAAGTGACAAAACAGACTGTATTGAAAACTGTCTATATATAGTTTGAATAGGATATTTGTGGGTCTTTTGTTGCTTGTAACGTGAGTTTAAAAGTGCAGATGTTGTGGTCTAATTTGTCGGAGTGCAGTACTTCCAACTGAAAGAACCACAATTAATCGTCATCTTTATCACCTATGTTGGACTGATGGAGTCAGTCTCAGCAAAGTTCTGTAATTCCAATCCAATCCTCAGGTTATTCATGTTCCGTCGGCTTAACGCCGTCTTCAAATATGACAGCAGAGTTGTTTTCGAATCTGTAAATTAAAATTGAACTTGCCTTGAAATTCGCTGGCAGTACCTTCCCTTCAAAGGTCATGTGGTGTGCCAATTGGCATTTGAAAACTTTTCACTCAAGCGAGAAAGTTTTTTCTCTGATGTGCAACACTTTATAGCCATGTTGGTACTAAATGGATGGCAGTGTTTTGAGCACGATGGTCTAGTCTGGAAAGACCACATTTGATAAGGTAATCTATGTTGCAAATCAGCATACTAAGAAGCAAATAATTTGATTTAGTTCACCTTCAAACCTGGCATAGCTTTGGCCTTTGTGGTTACGCTTGCAACCAATTGATCCTCGTAAAATTTTTAACCTGATGATGTGGTACTGTGTCCTTCTGCTGGTCAAGTTCAGCATGCACCAATTCTTCTTGCTACAACTGGGCAGGGATATGCCCATGTGTTTCGTTTGCAAGCATCTTCATCAGTTTCATCAGAAATTATTGTGGCTCTGAGAGGGCTGTTGAAACATGGTATGACAGTAAGAAACCTGCAGGTTTGAACCAAAATATGCTTTTCCATAATTCATGAACACTATGCAAATGATATCAGTCGATATGATTGCCACGGAACAGAAGTTTAGCAGCAGGTGCCCACAAACAGCTGGACGGTGAAATTTGTCTACGTAACTTAGTATTACAGCTAGCCATCGCACTTCGATAAAAATCTTAGATACCTGTCAATTTTGTGCAGTACAAGCAGGCGTGCCTCTTAATTGTGATCAAATATCTAATTTAGGATCAGCCTTTCTATCCCCCCAAGGGATCTTTTAGCACATCTGCTGTGATCTCGAGGTAATCCGCTCCTGTTACGTGCCTTCAGGTGAAGATTAGCACATATTCCTCATTGCCAATCATTCAAGCCCTATTAGGCTAATGTAATCACTCCATCTTGTTATACTTCTCAGCTGCCATCGCTATGTATTTCCGTGAATTTAATTTGTTTTGGCACATCAAGAGGGTGTGTATCAAGACTTTATTTGTTGTTCATGGTACTCTAGATTATTCTTTGGTCATACCTTGACTTGTAAGAAACTCATCCAAACCATGTAGTGTGGACAATGTCTGAAGTTGGAATATAAAAAAAGGAAAGGAGGTTACAATTATTACAAATTGAATTTGTTCTCACATAAGAGTTTAAAGCCTGGGGTCACTGAGTTTGTATTTCTTTATTTGAGAGGATTTTGATGGGTACAAACACAAGGCAATACTCATAATTAGTGTACAGTATTTATAGTGAGGTTTCACATCCAATGGTTGTGGAAAATCATTTCTTTTTTTTTACTTTTTACTCAGACTTGTATTGACTGTGTATATGAATTAGTAATACTTCTGTGAAAAATTTGTCTGGTCACAAATTATCAAAAACCAAACTGAATGAATTCACTACTCACCCATTAATTTTTACGTTGTGTGTGACACTTACTGTTTGGATCATGCATTTTGTTTCACATGTAGGTCTCAGGTTAATTATTTGTCCACATCTGTGAGCAGGTTTTTTGCAAAGAAATGATATCGTCACCTTTAAAAAGGTTTTTCACCTTAATATTGACTTAAAATGGATGCTTATTCCCAAACGCAGTCTATCGTGCGATAAAGGTTTCACGGTCGATTAGTTTGAGATCGTCGTTTCGTACCCGATTCGCAGCAGGTGTGGAGACAATGTAAGCTGCTGTGAAATAGGAAATATTAATGGACTCTCTAATGTTAGCAAATAGATCCGTCAATACCCCCCCATTATCGTCTGTGCATTTGGAATTATGACAAGGTGGAGCATAGTACCTCGCCATTATATGGAATCCTCCACAGAACTTGCAGGTCAGATACTGTAGTTGCATAAAGCCTCTCTTGGCCTCCCATATATTGTTATGTCCATCTCTCATTGCTTGTGAGGGGCAGTATTCTCAAAGCATTTGTATCATATGATATTTTTGGAGTCAAGTACTTGTGAGTGGTTGCAGTTATCCGGGGTCATTTCGCGACTCCTACTTGGCATGGGTCCACGTGATGGCGCCATAAACTGCCACCTACACACGTAGGCAGGGTGCAGAAGAACTTCATCGGTGGATTGAATGGTATGGAAAACGTTTTACGTAGTCCTAGCCATAACTGAAAACTGTACATGCAAAGAAGAAGCAGGTTGCTTTTAATGTTACAATTTTAACATTAAATTTTGAACAAGAACATTTATTCAAACTGTCGAACACGAAAATGATAGGCATTAAAGTGGTTTTTCTTTTACAATTTGAAAAAGGTCTACATTAGCCAAGCATTGGACGAATGTTTTTTTCTAATGCTCTGTCTTTGTCTAATGTGTTATTGGAAAGGGTTGTATTGTGATTATAAATTTATTCAAAGGAACCAATGTGGCAACTTAGAAATTGGACGGTGGACTTCCTTAATATCTTTTGTGTTTGTCAATGTCATCCTCTGTAAAAAGTGAGAATAATATTTCCTGCTCTCTCAATTACGTGATGTGTGAAAAGTTTGGGAGAAGTCACGCTCCAATCACGTTGTTTAAGAAATCAGTTGGAGGGGAACAAACTTCTTCTTACCCCACTAACAAGATGTTTTGAAAGTCAAATGGAAAGAAAAAATGAGTTTGAAGGATGCCATGTACGGTTTACTAACCTGCAAAGTTCAGTGAAAGTTTAGTGGTTCAGGAGGCACTTGGAAACGCATTTTGCAGATGGTTTTGTTTTCGCTTCCCATTTTAAGTGTCTGTAATAACGGATCGGCGGTAAAGTGCGATCGAGGAAGGAAAAAAAGGAGTTAAAAGAGAATGACAGATGACATGATTGAAGCGATAAGGTTATTTTAGCCTTCAGATGTTTACGATACCCCGTCAAATTATGGCCGTGATGGAAGCTGAGATGGATGCGAGGAGGGAAATTTTGTCATTTCGTCGGCAACAGTTTGCCTAGTAGCCTTTTGTTCCCAAACATTTCGAAGAAGCAGTTGACTTTTTAACGATGTGACTTTTATTAGCTTAATTATCAGTCTGGCAAGGTAACTCCCCTGGAGATAGGAACAATTTTATCAGTTGATTAGATCAGAAGTTTGCCAACTATAAAAACAGAAAAAAAAGGAACATTAAAAGAATGCTCTACCATTTCTTGCTGTAACATCAAAGTAAAACCACTTTTGTTTCAATCCATAAAATAGACAAATACAGAACCCTAAAAAACAGGCTGATTGTCTGGAAACCTTTTAGCATATTACCAACGAATAATGTAATATTTTTTTATCCTTTGAAGCTAGAGAACATGTTAGTTTTTATGTTTGCTGATTGTGAACATGAATTTTCAAGTGTTGCTTGGTTTTCTATTGTTGTTTCTTGACATTTACTCTTGTTAATGCCTTTTTTCCCCAAAATTGTAAAAGGTTTTAAACATGAAGCGGCCTTTTTATGACCATTGACATCCTTCAAAAGTTGCTCTGTTAAAAGCAACTTTGAATAGAATTAGCACCAAGTTAAACTTCATTTTTCTTCAGGTTTTCTTATGACGGTATCAAGAGGTGCCATACTGTTGAGGCTATACTGAGTAGCAGGGAGGAAACCAGAATAGCGATTCCGTTGACAGGGAGAGACGTGTGTCCACTTGTCATGTTTCCTCTTTTTAATGGCTCTGTCTTCTCTCTCTTCTCTCTCATGTAGGCACGGGAGATGGAGATCCCGATTATTCAGAGAGAAAACTCGGAGAATGCTTAGAGAAATATCCAAACGGTGTCATTTTCCTCTTCCTGGCAGGGAGGACGAAAACGATAAGCGCTAAGATCGATGAGGTGAGAGTTCTTTGTAGCTAGTCATGGATGGTTCACATTTTGTCTTCATCTTCACAGAGACAAGCTCTCCGATCACGTCACTGGTCACGATGGTTTACACTTCTCAATGCACTTGACGCTAATTTTTGACACGTGCATTTACGATGTTATGCATGCAGAGCTGCAATGTGGAGTCAGGTGTGAAAGGATGCATATTACAGAGCCACTGTAAGGAGAGATAGGAATGTTTCCATCAAATCTGGTGCGAATCTAGATTGCCATCTCTGATTGGTTGGTCCAGTGCACTTTTAACAGTGAATTAGTAAAGCTCATCTGTGACTGGTCAATGTAATGTCTTTTTCATTGTGTGTAATATAAATTTTTCAGTGGTATAGTAATATCAGTAATGTGCAGATTGTTTCATGAGTATCCATTGTTTTCTGGAGCATACACACCCAGCGTGCGCTGTCAGGTTATTTTCAACGCTGTGCTGTAGCGCCTCACTTTGTAGCGCTGCTACTGCCGCTGTCGGTGAGGGTCAGTGTGACTAACATGTTTATTCATGTTGTTATCAGATGCAGTTTATAAACCAGTTCTTATTATTAGTTTTGATGCTTTAAAACACTGTATGGAAGGACAGTCTATGGTGGCTCATAGCATTGGGAAATAGTCTCAACTGGCTGGCATGTGTTAATTGCTGCTGTTGAAACCACTAGCTCTTAGCACACTTCCTCTCACCTTTAATGGCGACATGCATTACTAAGTTGACCTACCGCCTCCAGCATCTGGCAAATTGCTTCTGTGTGCATTCTGTCACCTTTCATAATTGCCACTCCTCAAGCTCATTCGTGATCCTCCCCTTGTAAGATAAAATCTTCAAATTCTGCATCCATCAAGTCGTCATCTGGATGAGCTCAACCCAGCTGACCGTCATGAGCTCGCTAGTCAAAACTGGTCAAAAAGAAAATGTGGAAATTGTAAACACTGATTGCGTGGCAAAATCTTTAATACTTTTTCGATTTGTCGTTAAGAAATTGAATTATAAAGAAGCTGAATTGAGAGATGAGTTAAAGACCACAGGACTAGCCAGAAGATGTTTCACTGGATTTGCACAGCCATCAGTCAGTGTTTTCAAATTTGTAGGACTGTTTGCCATGTAATGTTTTTGACTTTCATTGCAATCCATTTCTGCTCATGGTGACTCAAAATTTAACTAGATTACCGTACTTCCAGTTTAGCACCTAGCATCTTTTGTCTTTTTTTGTTGTTGTCATTTTCAATTTGTTGCTCCAACTCTTTATTCTAAACATTAAGATGAAGAACAACACCCATCTTTCATCATTTCTCATGGTACATGAACTTTTTTTTCTTTTGTGTGTTGGTATTTTCTCTTTGTAGGCCATTACCCTTTACAAGCAGGCCATAGCCTGTCAGGAGGAGTGGGTGCAGGTCCACCATGTTTGCTACTGGGAACTCATGTGGTGTCACGTATTCAAACTCAGCTGGAGCGAAGCCGTCCACTATGCCGAAAAACTCAGCAGAGAGAGCAAATGGTCGAAGGTAAAATGACAATGGGGAACCCTTCATTAGCCCATGATATTTTTAAATGTCACTGCATGCAGTTATGCTCTGCCTACTTTACTAAGCAAAGGTGTACCAAAATGTGATGGTCCTGAAAGCTACCTAGCTACCTTATCTGCATTAAGGCTCTTTCCTTCATGATACTTTTGGCCCTGTTTTAAACTTCTAATACCTCTGAAATTGCTCTGTCTTTTTCTGAATGAAGAGGAGAGAACAAAAGAAAACTCTGATGTACACAGATCAAGCTGATAAGATCAAAACAGAAAACCAACCTGAAAATTCACTGGTCGGTAGATGCTTTGATTGGTTTTGGTTGGTTTTTGGCCCCTTTTCTGGTTCATGTTAACTTGTCTGAAACTTTTCGCAAGTTGAAAAGGAGTGCATACAGCACAATCATAAGAATACACAAATGATGCATTAAAAGCAAAGGAATCAATAAGCCAGGGTTACAGTTCATTTGATGTTGACAAAACAGATGAGGAAAGATTCTTTTCACACTGTTAAATTGTGCTTTTATCTCCGTTAGTCGGATTTGTCCTTAAGAGTGGGAAAGCAAATTCTGCAAGACAACGAGGAAGATTGTAAGGTTTGCAGCATTGCATCATTTGCTTGCAATCGATTCTCGACAATCGTTTCATTCAATTTGCTTTCAGACGACGTACCTGTACCAGCAGGCTGCCTTCCTTTCAATGTACAACCCCCAAACACCGGAACTTAGGTCCAAGGTCCGTGAACTCTTCGGTCAGGTCCCAATGTACAAGCAGAGAATCGCCGGCAAGTCCATTCCGCTGGAAAAATTTTCTGTGCTGAAAGCCAGGAAGTCTCTGCAGCATGGATGGTCTACCTCACTCGCAGGGCTGGTGAGTTTCATGAGATTAATTTGTCCACATTACATCAAATGTCTACACATGACAAAGTCACTCTCAGTATCTCAGTCAGTAGCTCTCTATCATCACTGGACCGTCTTTGTATTATTTACCCACTGAGGTCCTCTTCTCCTCCTCAGCTTCCAAGTGGCAGATATTTTGTGGCTGTCTTAACTATTGTAAAGCTTGTTAATATTCATGAGTGTTTTTTTTTGATCAGGACCAAAATGCTGCACCCAATTCCAAATTATCTGGTACCCTTGTTTGATATTATTGGTGATTACCATCCATTACCTCATTGCTCTCTGTGACCATTTTGTGTCACCAGGAGGGCTCTGATTTAGGGATTTCTAGCTTTTGTAATTGCAGTCAGATTGTGGCTATTCGTTCGAATAAAGTTGTGTCAATAAGACGAAGCTAGCTTGAATGAGATTCCAGCAAACTAGAGTTCTTTATTAGGGTTACGCAAAGGACTGTGGGTGAGGATCGTTCCAACAGCTGAGGTTATTCGCCCATAATTCACCCTTTTGTGCCATGCGAATAGATTCAACCATTCATGGAACCTCCAAAGTAAGTCCTGCTTCAGGTGGCTGTTATTAAAGCCACTCAGAATTTGCTCACACGTGAGCTGAAATGGGCTAATCTATCCTGACTGTCTGACTGTTTTCCCTGCATCTTTTTGTTTAACAAATATTTACATTGATTCCTTTTATTTTCTAGGAACTGGTCTACCTCTGGAATGGGTTTTCCATATTAAGTAAGGACAGGCAGTTATTGGATCCGATCCTGGCTCTTATAGAGAAAACACTGCAAGAATTGAGAAATGTCAAAGGTAGCAAGATTATTTCATGAAAAACATAATTTCCTCACACCTTGCATATTTTCGAACCTAAATATCTCGTTAATACGAAGCAGATGGCCTTTTGCAGTTTTCTCAGAAGAACTCTTAAATTAGTTATCAAAAGTTGTGGCCTCTGATTTACTCATTTTATAAAAAATTAAGAAAAAAGAAATTATCTTGCCATTATTTTGAATGGTGATATATGACGACAGGTCTCCGTAAATCTTTCGCGTCTTAAAATGTCCCAATGAAGGAGACTAAATCATAAAAGCGGTCCTAGAGTTGAGCACGGCGAGGAGAAGTTTTCATTAAACTGTGTAGATATATAACCAATTGTATTAGACATAGGGTTCTTCTAGCATTTATCATCTGCTAGAATATTATCGGCAAGGTTTGTTGCAAACTGTTGTCACAATCTGTCTAAGATGCTGCTCTGTAAATTTCTTTGTGTTGAGAGGTATTATGCAGATAAGAATGTCAGGAAAGAAAAAAAAACCTGGACTTAAAAGGAAAAAGCCTGTGTTCCTGCTTTAAAGGATTAATTGAGGCCAAATTGGTCGGAGGGACAAAATAAACAGGGAATGTTTTCTGTATTGTCATTTAACTAAGTCCTGAAGAGTGAAGAAGTGTACTTATTTCAGCACACAAAGGAGCATGGACTCGGGTATCCTCCCAGGAGCCACCGGCCAATTCAAGATAAGCCGTCGAAAAGTATCAGCATCTTATCCCAACTGGACCAAAATTCTGAGAGCTTGTTGATTTGAAAAGGGATATATATTGTAATAAGGGTGTTGCTATTTTGTGTGTTATATTTTACTCCCCCTTTGTGGCATCACTCTCTGGTATAACTCAAGTGGAAACCGCAGGTAAAAATGTTCACTTTGCATATGGTATTGGAAAGCGTCAGAATTTAATTTCATAATAAATAAAACACAGTGCTTTGCTGATGCCATTAAATGTGACTCTCTTAACACTAACTTTATTTAAATGTTTTTTTTTTTTCAATTTGTTCGGCAGGAACCTACAGCTGTTATGCCGATGATTACAGCTTGGCCATGCTGCTCAAGGGGGTCGTCCAGAAAGCCATGAACAAGCCCTCCCAGGCTGAACTGTGCTTCCATGAAGTACTTGTTAAGTATGTCTCAATTTCAGTGTCCAATGTGGTTGAAATAACAATCTAATATCAGTCATTCGGTTTTCATTCTCGTTGTGCAATTTCAGTTTGAATCATTCTCCTCTACTCTTACATAATTTGTGGTTTCGTGTTCTGGTTCACTGCCAGTGTTTGCACCGTGACAACAGTGTTTACACCCTAGCAGAGAATGTCAAGACCCAGTTGTCTGGAATTTGCTACCCAGATTCAAGGTTTCAGTAACCCACATTGCGGTTGTGACGAAATTCAGGATACGTGTATGCCTAAGAGAACTTCATCGATGTGGCCGTATGTAAGATACATTGTGTTATGTAAAGTCACAATGCAAAATGTCACATCCTGACTTCACAAGGAACTCGTAGCATATGGGAGTTATATTTTTGCATATCTGGGTACCCTGCGGACTGTGGGCACCAGGTCAGAATGTTTAAACCGTTCATTAGTGACATAAGTGATTACTGTCTTTGTTTGAGCCTGTAATATCAGTTGTACTGGCAATCGCCTGATAATCTACCTTTGTTCTCGGTCAGCGTTCCAGGAAAGAGAAAGTGGGGGGAAAGATCAGTCATCACAAAACCTGAAAGAGAATTATGTGCAAATCTTTCAGATATTTGAATATGAAAATTGTCTCAAATTTTTATTGGC
>VJOZ01029744.1:3501-21797 GCA_009801055.1 Stichopus horrens
TAAACTTTCCTTACTTTCTGTGCAGAAATAAGACAACAAACTGATAAGAGAAGCAGAACAAGGAATTTAAGTTAAATTTAAGAAAATACATGCCCCAGCTTAAGTGTTCTTTACCCCTGTGGGGAGAAGGCTAGCAATGATGTTTATTGCCTTATTGCCCATGAACTGGAAATATGTTATCACAGTGACGGTAGGTAGGAGTGAAAAAAAAATCTTGGCCCCATGACTACTGCGTACAGAATCACGCTATGACCAGATCCCTACAAAGACTTTGACAACACTGCCAATTCGTGATGTAATTATCTCGACCTAATCTATTTCATGCCATATATTATAGACTACCATTGAAAATTACCGTAAATACTCAAATGCAAAGCATCATGTATACTCTATAGAATACCGCTGGGCAACATTCCAACGATTGTGCCTAACCTGCACAACACCATAGAGCACAGACAATCCCTGAGCAGGGACGTGGCCTTTCCATAGCCCTGACAATCCCTCCTCTTTGTAAATGCTTAAAACTGCCTGCCTTATGCCATGGTACTTGGATGTTGGGGAAGATTTCTTGATTGGCTCAGGCTGCAGCTGTTGAAAGAACAACAAAGATGCTGAGAGAACAACAAAGATAAATGATAACATATATCCACAACCACCTAGTCAATAAGGTCATGTGAACCATTCTCTTACATTCTCAGCTACTAGTGGAAAGTCTCGATGAATGGCATGTCATAGAACTGGACTGGCAAGAGATGGCCAATTGTTTGTTGAATAACCCAAAATGAGGATGTCTCTCTTCCTTTTATAGCAAGGTAGGTGGAAACTTTAATCTTCCACCTGCTTGGAAATTAAAGATTTTTTAGGTGTTATGTAGGACATTCAAAAACAAACACTATTAAAGAGAGGCTGTTAGTTCCCATACATCTCAAACAGTGTCTTCAAACTTTGCGAGCACCTGACTTATTTAATGAATCAATTCACTATTTTTCAATCGATATTTGCGATGACTACATAAACTTTCCATAACACCAAAATAACAAAGTTTAATCGACACAATCACCTATAATCAACAATTTAGGATACAGCAATTTTACTGTACATTTTGTAGGTACTGCAAATAGCACATATGAGTACTTGCCGGTGATCGCAAACATCCCATGATTTCATTTCACGAAAGTAGTCCTGGCATGCAGGTGTACAGAGGGACGTGACTGATTTGTCTTATATTTGCTGAGTACCTGACTTATTTACCAAATTTAATGGTACAAAACTGGTATGAGTGGACAGGAGATAACATTTTTCTTCTATTCTGATAAAAACTGAGGGGTTTACAACTTTTTAACTTAATAATTTAGATAATTTTACATTTTTTTGTCAGAATAAAATTTGTAGACCTTTCATAAGAAGAGTCAAATTCCTACTTTTACACATCCTTGCGGAAGTGGCCATCAGCAGTAGTTTTTATGTTTTGGCAAATAGTTTTCATTATCATAATCTTTTGATAGTTTCTAAATGTTGAGATACTATACTTGAAAAAAACACCTCTTTTAGTTCATAAGCATTCAAAACCTCATGACATCACAAACCATCATGCACAAGACGTAAGAGAAGGAAGCTCTTTTTTCAGTGGTTGCAGATAGACGAGATGATAAGTGCCATGTATGAAACATGGCAGAGGCATGTACAACTATCTTAATATCGGCAATTAATGGAGTCATAAGAGCACAGGAACATACGTACATCTTACTCTGATTCTACAACAATACAACCAACACTGCTGGGGAGAGAGTTTCAGTGAACAGACCTATTGAATGTAGCACTAATTTGTGAATGAAATTTTTTATCACTAGGCTATGAAATGTGTGAAGCCATACGTCACTACCTGAAATCCAATTTTAACCATTCTAGCACTTCTCCCACCAACAAAATTAGCCTGAAGTCATTCATACACATTGCAGGAGAGGAGGCACAATAAGTTGAGCTTTGGAATAACCACCTGATCAATGTCACTCTCTAACTTCAGTCACAGCAAAACCGCTCGCCAAACCCCCTCCCCACCCCCACTGGATAGCAACATCTTCAAGATGGTAAGCTCCATTTACAGTAGCTTCACAACTTTGGCGAGTGGTTCTTGGGTCTTTCAAGTGTGTAGCTTTTGCTGCAGTTTCTTCTGAACGTACATTTTAGCCCCTTTGATCACATCCCTGCACGTTGTTTTACAATTTGTGCTACTGCAGCAACTTTGGGCGCTTGCCACCAAACTCTGTTGAAAATATGTGAAATTTAAGTTGGGGACAACAAAGTGGAAGGGCTTGAGCAACTCAGTTTCTCCACAGGTTGATGTCATGGTCAATCGGAAATTACTGTGTGAAGTATCTTGCATTTGTGTGTCAAGCTCACCATGGATGTTCTATAGTTTTGTACAGTGCTGTGGCAACTGTTGGAGAATCTTCTCATTAAGAATGGAATTTACACAAATCAATTACACAGGGGTGCATGGAAAAGGGTGTACAGCATTCACAAACTTCTCATCATCAATGCCAAACATGAGTCAAAAGTACTAAAACTTTCCATTAATTTTCACATTCAAAGCCAATTAAGTTAGTATCTCTTCACAAGAATTAAAGAGAATTTAAAGTAAGTTACTGTAAGGATTGTCCCAGAACTGTGACTGTTACTAACATTTCTTAGGCAAGAAGGGAAGTAGAGACCAAGGGTTTGACATGAGTGGGCTGAATAGTGTACCATTCATGTGAAAATGAATGATACACTTTCACCAATATAATCTAAGACAAACTTATTTATGTTTTTTTTGGGGGGGGAGAGAAAGATATGTATGTGTGACAAAGTCTTAATACAAACAAAGACAAATATTCAGTAATTAGTGATTTTTTCCTGCTTGAATGACAGTTTCTATTGAAGGATAGGGTAAAAGGGTAGCAAGATCTACACTGTAATTTGTGCATAGCAGTTCCTTAGTAAAGTAACAGTTATGCTAATGAAGAGGAACCCATATTTTGAATTACTGTAATGGGACAGGGCCGATGTGACACCTGGACAGGATTTTGCAGTCCCTTGGTTCCTACGCTATAAGTTATAAATAACGCTGCAAGAGTGTTCTTGCTTGGAGCAATGACTGATGTGTATTTCCAGTTCTGTCTCTACAAAAAATTTGTACATCAATCATAATCATGATGCATGACAATATGATTGTTTGGCTTAGACTTTTGAAACTGAACTTCTCTCTTTTAATTAATATGCACGATGGGGTCAATAACCTTTCAATAAATAATGATTGCATATATGAAAACTCAATGGGAACATAGTCACTTTGCAATGCTTGATGCATACAGTACATGACGCTTCAAATCATTGACATACCGTAACTCTCTGCCAAGAGTTCTACATTACACTTTGCGAAACAACAATGTACAAAACAGAAAGACTCCGAAGAAAAGTAGAGATGAGATGTGGCCATCGTTTAAGGGAAGGGCGTCATTTTATGAGCCAAAACTTGGAGCAATCTAAGGTCAGCCAAACAATACATCGGCCGGAGATCAACTGAAGTAAACAACGCTGTATACAGTATAACACTAACTACACACGTGAAAAAGGGATGATAATCAGTAGTCACGTAACCACTATAGAACGCCAACACAGTCAAAATTCCAGTTTACTACAAGACTAAAATACATGCAGCAAGAATAGTCATTAAGAATAGATATTTCATTCAGGCCAGTTTTTTATCCTGCTGGCCAACTGGTGAGTTGGTTTTAAGATCTTTATTGAATGTTCAGCCCTGCTTTAAGGTGCATGCTGTGACAACCTAAGTACTGCACTGTACCTGAAACCTGATTTTGAGCACATCTAGAGGTTGAAGTAAAAGTCTGGTGAAAAATCCACTTGCTGCACCAGCTAGTTGATAGTCTGTTGTGGTGAAATTATGGGATACACTGCCATCATAGCCTACCATTGTAGAGATGCATCACAAAGAAGAGCTATCGAGAAGCAAAAAAAGAGAACAGATAAAAATCTACAGGAGAGAGCACACGTCACAAAGAATTATGATGCTGTAATTATATCACACGGTAATATGCTAACAAAGCCCTATGTGGCTTAACTATAGGTGACAAATTCTCAATGTTTTCTTGTGTGACAATCTCCAAACATTTTTTTCACGATATACCTGATCCTCAGTGGGTGAAGAGTCATAACTGACAAATTATGAGAATTCTTACATTATCTATTTTGAGTTAACATTACTGATGCAGGCGATGGACATGTTGATAGTGCAACCGAGCTTCTGTGCGGTTTAAATGACAAACCTATAGTATATCACTCACACAAAAGCAATCTTCCTGTGTGAGCAATTGTGCATGTACAGTATAATGGGGGGACCGTCAAACAAGCCGTTAAGGAAATCTATCATCTCAAGTTTGAGACAGTTCCACCTACAAAAGTCTGAACCTTTTATTATAAATCAGTATTGTCTTAAATAAAGATGTCTTCATCCAAAGAGAAATTGTGCACCAAAGGTGAAGTATTATTCCACCTTCTTTACGACAATTACCCAAAACAAAATATAACCATCCCCAACTTCCCAAGGTGTACGTCTCATGTGTTCCCTGTTGACTTAGTGGAGAAATGACAAAAACTGTAAGCGTGCTTCATTATTCCATTCTTCCAAACCTAAGCTTTCCAAAGTTGTGATTGCAAAGGTAAACAGTACACTCAACAGGCCCATGCAATCAAATGCTACCTTTCTATAAACATTCAACATACGTAATGTGTACGTTACGTAGGCCGGCTCACAGTCACGGTGCCACGGTGAGAAAAGACGTGCTTATGAAGTCATATGTAATCAAACTTTCAAAGGGTTTTGTAACAAAGATGCAAAGACAATGTACGTAGCTTCCAAGTAATGTTGTGAGACCATGTCTAAAGTGAAGGCACAGTCGTGGTGCCACTGTAACTGCAAGCCTAGTGTGTCAATTGCTCAAAATTGATCGACGGTGAACGGCCGACCGCGACCGAGCCTCCATGCACGTTCCACAGTGGAATTGCATTTGGGCCGTTGTATTCGGCAGTTGGGGCAGTAGCATGGAAATTAGAGTTAAAATGTTACACTTAGTTATGGTGGTATATACATTTGTGGTTATTGATATTATTTACGATACATTAATGGGTTAGTGTTACTAGCCTAGGCCCACGTTAAGTGTGTTGTTTCTGGATTGAATACTTAGTTTACAGAGGGTGCAGTAGAAATAGACACAACACATAACGATATCAATAATAATTATTCTGGTCATGAACTTTTCTTCTTAATCGTATTAATCCAATGTTAGATCAAGTCTGGTCACAAATTTAGAACCAATGATCAATAATCACTCACCATCGGCAACATTTGCCAAAACTGATCACCTTGAGTTAAAAGCCAAGTTCAAATTACGCCTAAATTAAAGACTACTATTTGTCAGTTTGTAAGTGACACTTTCAATTCCAAACAGAGATTGCGAAATCGTATTCCCGCGAGTTGCAAAGTAGTAGTGTGCATCTCTTTCAGAATTACCTCTTCCAATTTGCACTTGTGTATAGACTACGCCTTGGCATGGCCAGATTTTGAGGTTTTTTACATCGCTAGGGGTTCCATTGCTTTGCACATGTTCACTTTTGTGTGGCTTCTACGTATACCGTATATACTGCGACGTTACCGTACTCTCTGAATATATAGTGCACCGTCAAAATGGCTGAGGGCGAGTGGGAGCAAGCTCCCGTGAGGAAGAAACATTTGGATCGAAATAGTGAAGGCACTGACGAAAGGCCTCTTGAGAATGGGATCGAAGAGGAAGAACCAAATTTTAGCGACCCAGAAGATTTCATTGACGATGTAACTGATGACGGTAAATGATGAAATTCGATGTGCAATAATGTATCATGGATTCCAGCTGTGCTGATCTTCTCTGTGCATGCTTGTTAGGCTAGAGTCGTACCCTATTCACTCTCTCAACACTTTTAACACTAGGCTGAACTACGTAAGAGTGCCGCTGTCAAGTGTCATAAATGATAGATTTACTTTTCAGAACGACTAGGCATAGGCTATTGGACTATTACAAACGTATGTCGCTGTAACCGTGTTATCCTGCATATTGGATAGAATTCAGCACATAGAATATAACTTGCTAACATGCATCGAATATGACAAAAGTGTAGTGAGTCTAGCCTAGGCCTAAGTTAGTGCCCACAGCAAGGTTAATTAGCTGGTATTTACTAATTGCTGTTTCGAGACTTTCAGTTGAGTGCCACCGTCACTTCTTAAGGCCAAGGCCTAGTCCTACTTAACTAGTATAAGCCTAGGCCTATCCTAATGTAATCCATCCCCCACAGTCCCTTTGTACAACTCTTAGTGGGAAGTGGGAAGTAATTTGTTCAAGTCTTGCCACGCCATATAAGTACAGGAAGCAGGGCCACTCGATAATTCATTGGTTGTTTCTTCACATCTTGATTTATGGAATGGTAGTGACCCAAGTCAAATTTCTCATGGTGTAGGCCTAGAGGCTGGGCCAGATTGGAAAGCCTGCAAAATGCATAGGAAAACTGTATCCTGCTTTTGGTTCAGTTTTGTGATGTTTGCTCTGATGCACCCCAGACTTGGCTGAGATGATGCTGAAATCTTTGCATGGGGGATAAATTCCTGGCACACAGCAAATTATTTCATCTGGGGCCTTGCCATGGGGTCTATGCCTACATGCCTTTTGAGAATGACACATTGTTCCTTTTGTAAGCTCTTTACAAATGCAAGTTTATTCTTAGTGGATTAGAAAGATCTCAAGTCAAATTGATTCATCATCAAACCTTTTGAGAGGATGCTCAGATGTGGAGTGGTGTATCTGATGGTAAAATGTATAAATTTGTTTTGGAAATGGGGTATGATGGATTAGATAATCATGACAAAGTCATAGTCCTTTTCACTGGATGCAATAATGCTAAGTCAGACATCTGTTGCTATGGTAATGAGGGCATGTCACAAGTGTACACAGTCCTCTGTAAACAATTTTTCAAGCCATAAACAACCCCCACATGCATCTCATCTCTGCATCTGAATGCAGAGAAGAGCTGAAGAGTGACCCTGTATTCTATATTGTTACTGTCAAGCTACATGATGTTAATCCAACATCCGCAGGTGATTTAGTTTCTCAATCCTGTGTCATATCTTTTCAATGCCTTTTAGGAATATAACTACATGTGTTACAGTATTCACAGATTAACTAGTTTCATGCTGTTCTCAATGTAAGACAACAAGATCGTGTACTGAATGTAAAGAAACAAATGGAAAAGTGCAAAAGTAAATACGCTTCATGCTGTGGTAATACCTTATTTGTTTCGTTAGTGTATTTAAAATGAAAGGAGGATAGATAGTCATAATATACATGTATAAATTGTTACATTTAGCATATATCTGTTTAACAGTTTGTGTAGCAAATAGGCATTAAATATATATATTCATGAATATTATCTATGGGACATCAACATTAGAACAACTAAAAATATATATTTTTTTTCTGTCTACTGGGGCACTGTGTGACTGAATTTGGCCATTGTCATATGTAGTAACAACTTTCACTGCTAGTGCTAGGTGCACACGAACCATGTAACAACCTTACATAGTATGTACTAGTGTAATTCATATAAAGAAAAAAAAAACAACGTTACTTTGAGGTATGTCATAATAGAAGTACGTAGAGAGAGAGAGATTATAGAATCCGTTTGTTGGTGTTACATGGAGGTCATTCGATAAGGTGGAGTCTGTGGATTCTGAGATTTGTAGAGTGTAAATATCTGTGGTCTTATGCCAGTTCAATTGATTTGTTCCCCACCCTCTGCTGACATCTATTATTCTCCCTCAAAAGTCACCATTTCAGTTGTATAAATGATCATAGGAAGTTAGAGAATTAGCTGTAGGACATGCAGTATTGGCTATGAATAATAAATACACTAACATAGTCAACATATTTTCATTTTGTGCCATTATTAAAGCCATGTTTCAAATTCTCAATTTCCAATTTGGAAATGACATATAAGTCACCTGCTTCATGTGTCATTGTGGTTAATTGAATAGTGAATATAATAGCGTGATATTTGTATGCTCAGCATCGTTATTCCTTTATGATCTCACAGAGCTGTTGGGGGACTTGCTGAAGCAGAAGCCATCTGAAGCAGTAGGAATCGACTCAGTTGTGGTAGTGGACAACATCCCGCAGGTGGGACAGGAGAGAGTATCAAAGCTGAAAAATGTCATCAGGAAAATATTCTCGAAGTATGGTGAAATAATCACAGAATTTTACCCAGAAGAAAATGGAAAAACGAAAGGGTATGTCACACGTATATGTGAAGGTGAAAGGGTCTTCGTCCATATTCTGCTGCAGTCATAGTAGAATCTTTGTCATTCCTATGTGTTTGTGATGTTTTTGCAGCTTGCAGGTTCTTTTGTTGTTGGTAATAGTTTCAGAATGGAATTTTCAAATTTTATCAAGCATCATTGTCCCTTTTTGTGTCTATTGATGATGTTCTCAGCAGAGCTCTTTTGTCTTTTGAAATTGTTTTTCTGCATTTTTAGGTTGTGTGGAGAAAAGGCAAAGCCAAAGCAAAACAACTTTCAAATACTTGATAAGTGCTCAGGAATGTAGACCATATATGTGTTTGTGATAAATACCTCAAAAGAGATTAAGTTATGAAACTACCAAATTACGTCTCTAATTATTCTCTTGTCTTTCTGCCATATATTTTCTTACAGCTTTATATTTCTGGAGTACGACTCCCCTGAGAATGCTGTCAAAGCAGCAAAAAATATGACTGGTTACAAACTGGACAAAAGTCATACCTTTGCTGTCAATCTCTTTTCGGACTTTGACAGGTAAGAAGACGCTTTGCTTCTTTAATACAGTATGGTATGTCGTCAAGCATTCAGTGTAATTTAAAACAAAAACAAATGGTTTACTACCCAAGTTAAAGTTGAAATAGTTGGAACAGAACAAAGTGAAATATCCACCAACTGGTGCCACTGAAAATGACTTTCACCTGTAAGGCAAAATATGTGAGTGCAGAAAATCTTAAAAGTAATTTTATATTTCTTTTATTTACAGTTACGGGAATATACCAAACGACTGGCAGCCGCCAGAAAAGCAGTCATATGTCGATCATGTGAGTGAAATTTATTGATTTAGTTAAATTTTGGGGCATTAGAAAGTCTCAGGTGAATGCTATATAGTACTCAAGAAAATAGAGAGGTTGGCACTGATGAGGGGGCTCCTCGGCATTGTTGACACACCACTGCAGTGTTGGAGGGGACAATAAGACATCCAGACGTCTGTTCCACTCTGCTAAGTGCATCCCATTGTATTCAAAATGGCCTTGATGTTACTGGAATAGACACTTTGTGTCTCTTCCTCACTCAGATGAAACCATACCACTTATATTCTAGCAGCATCACATTGAGACCACTCTTTACACTGACTGAACTATACTTGGGCACTTTATACCAGTTTCAGAGTATGTCTACCTTCTGCAGGTTTTTGTTATTCTTGCAAATATGAAAGGGTAGCAACAAAAAATACTGTTATGGCATTCAATTAGGAATGGTCGGATGGGGAATGGTTAAGGGATATGGGACAATTCCAGATGGTGTAAGGGGTGGTAGTGTAACAAAAAACTTTGAAAACCACTGTAAGAGAAAGTTTATCACATGAATTTGTTGAAAAATTTTCATTTGTACCGCATGTAACAATGACCATAGAATTTTCTAGTACTTGAATGAATGAATGAACGAATGAATGAATGAATGAACTATCCTGAGTCTTGTCAGTGCTGAGCAACCTGATTCAAACATGCACCTGTGATCACCATACCTCAAGTATTTTACATCATACTAAGAAATCTCTCGCAAAATTTGCCTCCATAAACCGTGATGAAATTTTACGTTGATGTATTTTTCAGGGTAACTTGAAATCCTGGTTGTTGGATCCCGACTGTCACGATCAGTACAGTGTCATCTACGACGGTGGAGAAACGACAGCAATCTTTAAGAATACACATAACGAAGGGGTGCTTGTGGAAGCTCGTAAGGTCAGTTGTTTCCTTTTATATATCTAGGGAGGGGGTGAGTAGATGAAGGGACAGTATTTTGGTGGTAAACAAATCTTGACGACGGCTTGACTTGAAATGATTGGTGGATGGCACCGTGACAGTCAATGTGACAGCTTTTATGTGAAAGTTAAGTATTGGACCATGAGTCATGTCAAATAGGATATAGTTTAATGGAGTTTAACAACTGTTTATTGTTTCAAATTCACAACTTAGTAGCCACAGTAATTAGCACTGAATGTGTTGATGTTTCTCACGAAAGTAAGACTTTCGAGTATTTTTCACTTTGCAGCGTTGGACGGAAACCTTCGTCAGATGGTCACCTTTAGGAACTTTCCTAGCCACAATGCATCAGAAGGGTATAGCCCTCTGGGGCGGTGAAAAGTTTGTACAAATCAAACGGTTTGCCCATCAAGGAGTTCAACTAATAGATTTTTCACCTTGCGAGAGGTAATAGTGATTAATCTTGTCGTCCTCTTAATAGTAGCCTTGGCACCCGGTAATTTGGACGTGTACCCACAGTCCATAATCTGGTATCCCGTTGTCCAAAAACTTACTTTAGATTATGTGGCTGTTTTAAAGTTATGATATGGTACTTTGCCGTGCATGCGAATATAACACTGCCATGTATCTTACATGTGGGCATAACAATGAAGTTGTTCTTAATAATACTAAGGCATACATGCTGAATGGTTAGAACCAGACTTGGAGTATGCACCTCAAAAACTCTGCACACTAGATGCTGAGTAATGAAACCCTCTGAAGTTATCTTACCCTAATTGACTAATTCTATTTAAGCTAGTAACAGCACTCCTGTCTTCAGGAAACCACACTTTCAGTACACAGCAGAAGCAGACAGGAAGGTATTACAATAAGAAATTCCACCCTTGTATGTGAAATAAGTTCCTCTACCGAAATTAGTAGAAATTGTTAATTTTGATACAGTTTGGTCATTTTCATTTAAAGCAATATAACAAGTTTGCTGAAAGCAACTGCTGTTTTATTTTTGTTTTGTTTTATTGTTGAAAGTATTGCAATTGCAACTGTAACTTTTCACAATCTGAGAAGTTATAGGTGGCCTTTCCCTCATTTCCTGAGAATTATTTTTCCCCTCTCTTCAAGATACATGGTGAGCTACAGTCCAGTTTTAGGTATGAGTGAAGAGCCGATGGCCATCATTGTCTGGGATACACAGACAGGGTACAAGAAGAGGGCTTTCCATTGTGAGACTGCCTCTCAGTGGCCTATTTTCAAGTGAGTTGTCTCTCTCTTTCTTCGTCTGTCCTTCAGGCTGAGGGGTGGATACCTGCTTTACACACTGTGACATGTGAAGACGTTCTTCGGTAGTCTGAGATACGTCGCAATGACAATCAGACCAGGATTCCCCAAATCATTCAGTGCGTAAAATAGTTGTAATGAAATTGGCAATACAATGGAGGTGAGGTCATGGCAGAACAATCTTGAAAATTAAAGTTCATTAATTGTATGAATGAGGCATGACAATTGATATTGAACAGGCCATCTAAGCATTCCTTCTGCTGTTCCTCAGATGTAAGATTGGCCCAAATTTTAAAGGTGATTTTCATGAGTCGACATTCAACCTGTACGCAAATTTCCTCATTGGTGAAGACATAAAATGGAGTGACGATCATTTGGAAAGTGTATTGATAATGTAGGTTCAACTTTGCTCCTATGTATTTCTTGAATCAATAATAGGGAATGATAATTTTTTGTAGAATGCAACAGCTTTCACAATGGTATGAGGATAGACTGATAGTTACCACAATCATGTCTGTTCTTATGGTTCATGTAATTAGATTTTCTCCTTTAAAGGTGGAATCTGTTCATACAGTTAACACAATCATCATTTCTTCTTCTTTACAGGTGGAGCCCTGATGGCAAATTTTTTGCAAGGTTATCAACAGACCTCCTTAGCATTTATGAAACCCCTTCTTGTGGTCTCTTGGACAAGAAGAGTCTGAAAATTCCAGGAATCAAGTGAGTATTGGTGTTTCGTCACTGGAGTAGAAACATTTCGTACATTTAGAGAGCATAACATAGCACATGTTAGGTCACATGAGAATAGATAAAACAGCAGAGCCATTGCACCTTTAGTACCTTTGTACATTATCTCAAATAGCAGTTCAGCCTGCAGTTGTATAGAAGAAATTTTCCACCAGAAAATAATAATTGTGTCTTAGGGCAGCTCAGACGTTCATTCAGACACAGAATATTTTTGATTACATGTGTGAGCAGGTAAGTAGCAGTAAGCAGTAGTCATTCACACCCATGTGATGTTACACGCTACCTGTCGTAGGATCTGAAGGATCCATAATGTAGGTGGTCAGCAGAGTATCGTTGTATATGCTTGTAAGGGCTAATGTTGGCAAGTCATGTTCTGCATAGTTGCATAGGATTTAGTAGTTACTGCAGATGTGAAAAAAAAAGAAAAGATGATCAGCATGCTATTTACTGGCTGCTACGTAACTTTGCTCAGTTGTATTATGGTGAGAAGATACAAAAAACGTGTCTTCTTCTGTGTCCCTTATTTGGACCATTATTGGTGCATAGCATCCTACATAATTGGGTTATCAGTACCTAACAGAAGCAGGTAACCAAACAGTATGGCTTGAAGGATCAGCAGTTGAGTGATCACTTAATGACTTGCACAAACTGTTTCAAAATGGTTAACTTTGACCTTTGTGTGCTCTGTTTTCAACCGAACTACCCTGGATTCAATATATGATCACATATTGCATTATTCTTACCGTGGCTTTGTTGATTGATAACCATCCTAATATTTTATCTTTGTTTGATTGATTTCTCCAGGGACTTCAGCTGGTCTCCCTCCGAGAACATTTTGGCCTACTGGACCCCGGAGGCCAAGGACAATCCGGCCAGAGTCACGCTCCTCGAGATCCCTTCCAGGAGGGAGCTAAGAGTGAAGAACCTTTTCAACGTGGGAGACTGTAAGATGCACTGGCAGATGCAAGGAGACTACCTCTGTGTTAAAGTGGACAGGGTCACAAAAAGCAAAAAGGTATGTCAAGAAAAGAAAGTAGAGGTAGCGGTGTTAGGGGTAGTACAAGGAGAACCATTAAGGCAATTGTTTGAGGTTCCCAAGACCATTGGGATATGCAAGGAGTTGATGTGCAAGTGGAACGGCCAAGATAAAGGATAGAGTATCCATGACAAGGGGTACCGGAGCAGTATTGCCCTGTCTGCGGTACCCAAGGGGTGGATGATGTGATAAATAGAATCATTTAAGCGCACCCATCATTCATTTGTCAATTGTAAGACTTATCCCCTACTACCCTGCCAAAATCTGTCAAATATGCATGCCATTGGCAGTAAGAAAAAGTGATTAATGTGTCAGTCACCGCTGTAATTATTGTCAGTCATTCTAGTGACCCAGCAGTGGATCATTGTCAGTCGAAGCTGTGGCAAATTTACATAGTTTAGGTAAGTTGGTTCGTCATTGTGAAATTGGTCAAATAAATTTCAGTGTGTAAGTCTAGGAACTGTTTTATCAATCACTTAAAATAGTGTCATGCAAGATGTCAGTGAGATACCGATGACTGGTGGGGGTACTTTTACTTCAGCAACGTATGTTGGTGCAGTGTTGGTGCCTGTGTGGATGATTGGGGGGGGGGAATCTAGTTTGTGACAAGGGGGAGAAATTGACAAGGTGAAAATGTATGCGATAATGCAACTGGCTCCAGATGCAAGCTGGATCCAATTGACCTCCATATCAAATGAAAATATGAAGATTAGAAGACTAGTACCAGAGTAGTGTGTCTCAGCCTTAGCAAATTAGTGAAAGAAGAAAGAAATGCAAAACCAAAATATGGGCAAATAAAACACGTTTATTGTCAAGAAAAGTTTTAAACTATTAGCAATCATGATTAGGGTGTGCTAAGTTTAGGGACGAGGTGATTTTTGGCAAATAAGAGAGGTTATCATCCTATTTGCGAGTGTGAATAGATTCAACAGTAAAAAAAAAAGGGGGGATGAGTTTGCTACCAGAGCACCTCCCAATTCTGCTGCTAATTTGTACAAAAATTTTGATGAAACTGATAGCAGTGTGTTTTTACACCACAGCCAAAACATCGTCAAGCAGTCTTTCCCCTTCCACGGTGTTTTTTTTTTTTTTTTTTTTTTGTTTTTTTTTAATAACAGGTGCAGTCTTGCAATTTTGAGATTTTCCGTATCCGCGAAAAATTGTATCCCGTGGACTCTGTGGAGATCAAGGATGGTATCATTGCCTTTGCCTGGGAACCAGTCGGTTCAAAGTTCTGCGTCTTGCACGGTGAACCACCGAGGGTGTCTGCCAGTTTCTACAACATTAAAACCAAAGCAAACATTGAACTGCTGAGTGAGTTAAACTTACTTTTACATAATCATCATTTTGATCCCAGTACTCTTTCAAGAGGCAATCAATGAGAGTTTTCCAAAAATTGGACAATGCAATTTTACAGTGACAACAATAGATACACAAAAATAATCTAGTAGAAGTAATAGTGATAACAACAAAAGTTAGTATTATTGAAGTGGAATATGCATTTCTTCTTTAAACTATCACTCAAGTTTGTCTTTTACTACTTTGAGACATTCTAGACATCCAAACCCCTTCACCTTTTGTCATATTTATTCACATCTGTCTAGAGGCAAATTTTCATTAAATAGTCTAGTATTGCCTGAGACTGATGTCTTGAAAGTTTTGACTTCAAGAATTTGTGGGAAGAGGTTTGAATGTTTCTAGCAGGTTGTTGAAGGATGTTTTCAANNGGGGTGACAAGAAACACAGATGGACTTAAAGATAGCCATTTTGAAAGCTAGTAATTTTTCAATGAATTATAGTAAATTTTGTTTGGATGAACCATTGGTTGTTCTCTTGTGAATCTTTCTTGGTGTATTGACTATTTTTTTGCCTTAACTGTGATTGGATGCAGCTAACCATAGAGTAAACTTCTCAGTCGTCATTTTCGTTGTGTGTGTTGATATTTGATGCTGCTACATAGCTACAGTGTGTGGACTGGAGTCAGGAATATTGAAAGATAAATGGGTGAGCCAAATAACATCTCTGCAATGTATTGAAATTCTTCAATATTGCTGCTTTTGTGTTGTAAAAAAAAAATCTTTCACCAAGGTCAATTTAAAGATTGTTGTTAATCTGGTGTTTGCATTAGGTTGAACATTTGATTGTAAATACCCACAGTCCATAGTGAGGAGGGGTATCTGAGTACCTGAATATATATTGTCAACCAGATTTCAAGTTCATCGTGAAACTGTCACAACACATTAATATAACACCATGTATCTTACTTATGTACGTGACAATGAATTGTTGTTACAGTTAGTGATACATGCTGAAGTTTGGCACACATACAATGAACAGAAGCAAAATTTTGGGTCTAGATAGCAACTTCAGACCTGGCTCCCGGCATGATTAAGCTGTTACCTTCGTACTTAGTGCAAACGGCATAATGAATAAGTCAAAGAGACGATCAGTCCATGTTAGCAACTTGTCTTTTTTTTCTACCATAATATTTTCTCATGTTCTCTTATACATTCTCCTTGGCATGTACTTACATTGTATTTTGTCAATTTAGTATAATGTTTGAAATGTTGTGTTTCCATTTATTCAATCTCTTCAACTGATCACTTATTGAGGTATTGTGTTTATTCTCACCAACAGAAACAATGGATAAAAAGCAAGCTAACTCAGTGTTTTGGTCACCCACCGGACAGTTTGTTATTTTGGCCGGGCTGAGGAAGTAAGCAAACTGAATACGACAGAATGTTTGTCAGATTTTTGTAGTGAACATGTATTCACTTCATTTGAATGATCTATTATTTAACAATGTCCTGAAGTAGCACTTCATTGCAGCAGGTGTTTAATGTATCCAGTGAGTGGTTTGAAGTTCTCAAGTGTGTAGACTATAGAATTTTTTGTACCTGATGTTAAACATCAAAGCAGTTCATCCCATTTGCAAGAATGTAGTAACACTTTCCAACTATGAGTTATCGAAGGCTTTGAAGCAAGTTTGATCACTTCTATCATGCTAGTAGCATGCACACTGTTGTCTGTTTGATATTGTTTTAGTTCTTTAAGTGTTAACGGTCTCATATTGCCTCAAAAACCTGTGGTGACTTAAAATGGTGGCTTTTTTCATCCCACTTTTGCAGCATGAACGGTTATTTTGAGTTCATCGACACCAACGACATGACCAGCATGAACTCCAGGGAACATTTCATGGCCACGGACGTAGAGTGGGATCCTTCTGGACGCTATGTAGTAACAGGGGTCAGCTGGTGGAGTCATAAGGTAAAACAAAAATTATTTGGTGGTGCAGGATGTTGAAGCAATCATTCTGACATGTTGACACTGTATTTGTCTCACAAGGTAACAGCTGATTAAGTAATCACTTGATTATCTGTCATGTTTCCTGCATCTTTTTGTAACAATTGAATTGGCCATAGTACTAAAATAAGTCTTATCTGTGATGTTACCTGCTGCACATATTGCAAGGTGACAAGCAGTTAATCATGTCGTGCTCGTGGAATCAGTCGCAGTAATGACACTATTCTCACGAGGCGTTAAATTACAAATATTGCAAGGTAGCGTCTAATCAAGGGTGATGATAGTCCCCTTCACACCTTACCCAGTCCCCTCCTGCATGGTTTTCGATTGCAGTCTTTCCAGTATCATGCGAATTGCATTTCTGCGGAATGTTACTCAAGTTAAGAAAGATATAGAATCATACAGCAAGCATTCCAGAAAGAAGACTATGCACCAGTGTAAAGTTATGTGGATTTTGTAACATTACCATAATTTTTACATTATTGTGCAGTGTGCCGTACTTCACCATGTTGTTATGTTATCATTTCAAGGCGGTGAGAGTTAAGTTAGCAGATGTCGTAGATTAGTTAGATGAAGTTTAAATGATTATATTGTAATGATATAACATGACAGAAAGTAAACCATCTTGGCATCAGATTAAATATTTTTCTACTATTTTCATGAATATTCATCAACTCCACACAGGTGGACAATGCCTTCTGGGTGTGGAACTTTCAAGGTAAACTGCTTCAGAAATGTGCCCGTGAAAGGTTCTGTCAACTCCTCTGGCGTCCTCGTCCTCGCAGTCTTTTGTCCAAGGAGCAGATCAAGGTGATTGTCATCTCAAATACATGACAACATATAGTAACCGACCACTTGATAGCACGTAAGATAGCGGAGTGATTGTCACAGTAGCTGGCTACCAGAACTCAACACGTAATATACTTCCAGAGATTGGCATATTAGTTGGCCTCTAGGTAGTAGGTCTGTGATTTCCACAAAAGCCATGGAAAAGTCATGGAATTTGGAGCACACTGCTACTCTCTTAGAAGTTGGAAAAGTTTCTATTTCAATCATTGTGCCATTGTTCATCTGTCAAATTCGTTCATGTAAGAGTCATGCAATGGTCATGGAAGGTCCGAACTTTTGTTTTCCATTTTGTACTTTTTTAAAAGTAGTAGTATAAGAAGATTCTACACGTGTACTTCCCTGTGTTAATTTTTTTGCAAGAGAGCAGTGAGGACCATCAGTGGATATATGATAAGTAACCTGCTCACAAGTGGGTATGCTGTTGCAGATGACAAAAGTTTTGTACTTCATTGAGAAGGCACGTGTACGTTGGTCTTGAAAATTTACGGCAAGATCTTAAAATTGCCTCTCTGTCATGGTTGGACCTTCCAACCTTTCTCCTCCCTTCCTTTGCTAATATATGTCTGAACATACATTGTCATTTTCAGTGAAGTGTTTTGTAACCCCTTTTGCTGATATTTATTTCTGTTTGCTCAGGACATAAAGAAGAACATGAAGACTTACACAAAACAGTTCGAGTTAAAGGATCGAATGAGTCTGACAAAAGCATCCAAGGTGAGATCTTGTGGGATAATGAGCACTGAAAGTCAGATGTCTTGTGTTGTAAGCTAACCACAGTGTCAGAACCAATCTGTAAACTATGCCAGTTAAAACCGTAGCTTGAACACTCACGTTACAGTATAAATAGATATAACTAACTTGATGTCATCATTTTGCTCTGCATGTGAAGTATCTGCTATTATATAACACCTGGTAAATTTCTCAACATTTGATTGGAGGATTGGGG
>VJOZ01029745.1:0-10805 GCA_009801055.1 Stichopus horrens
AGCAAAGAAAAGAATACACAGCCCAGCTTAAGTGAGTGTTGACTAGGCACACAATTACAGTTAGCTTAGAGCTTAGAAGATAAAGTTTCACACCATTTTACCACTGTGGGGAGAAGGCTAGCAATGATGTATTGTATTGCCTAATTGCCCATGAACTGGAAAGATGTTATCACACTGAAGGAAGGTTGGAGTGAAAAAAAAAATCTTGCCCCATGACTACTGGGAACAGAATCATGCTATGACAAGTCTCCAGAGTTATAACAGTGATAAACTTGGTGCTGAGAATCTGTAGCAGAAAACACCTATGAGACATTTTTGTAAGTCTTTCAACAGCTTACATGTCAAATGAAAGGTCTGTCAGCATTGAAAAGGTTGTAATTCCTTAACTTATTGGCATCAACATCCACCACCAATGCTAGCAAACACAAACTACTGTGCTAAATGCCAAGAAACTATTAGAGTACATTGTCACAAACTGACTACAGCATTGTCTTGAATTTTTGATAATGTCATATTTCTTATGAACAAGGAATCTTTGACAAGCTGCTTCCAAATAATGAAAACTCTAAAACCAGAGGTTAACATGGTAAGTCACTCATGTGAAAAAGAATAACTAAAATGTAACAATCGTGACCTTGATTAGTAGAACAACCCATTAACTTGAGTTTTTTACGTACCTGAATTCTCCATAAGGGAAGATAATGCCCGTCGATCCTGGAGACAGAGACAAGACGGAGACAAGATGGAATGACATCGGCCAAGTTATGAAGATAAAAGCAGTTGTAATTCTAAAATTAATTGCTGTCAGTACGGTTGTGAAATTTGCAAGGTGCAACTGATAATTTTGCCACTTCATACAGGCTGTTTATTGAAACTGCTGGAGCCATTTTGTGCAAAATACCAAGAACCCTGGAAAAAGCAGTCCAAAAAGTAGAGCAATCCCCAACTTTTGTTCGATATTTATTAATTCTTATTCATTTGAGCTACTACCATTACTACTACAAGAAATTTGATGACAGTGAAAATATTTATCTCACAATCTGAATTCCTTTCGAAGACACACTGCCTTTGGCATCAAGTGAAGGTCTCGTTGTGTTACTCTTCCCTGTAGTTGGAAAAGATAAAACAAAGATCCATCTCGCTCGCAAATATATAGCTTCAAAAGATGATGACGAAATCCTAGAAAGCCAGAGTTCATTTGTTGAGAAGGACATTGAGAAATACACAACCAAAATGAAGACATTAGTTGAGGTTTTGATGATGTGCAGCAATGTAAACCAGTGACTGTATGTAGCAAAAAGTACTGTTTGCGTTGAATACTTCAACAAATAAAGACAAGTATAAGTGTGTCCAGTAGCTATGCAGATGACCTCGAGTGACCTATGCAGAAAATTTTACAATGTTTTCAACACATGATAACTGAGGTTGTTTACACCCATCAACAGAATATTTTATCTACATGACTTACTTTTCTAAGGCTTTCAGTTAACAATCATTAACTTCTGTAGTCTGCATAGAAAAACATTTAAGTAAAGTTCTTGTAGTCATTAAAATGTTCTGCATCCAGTATCTTAAAACTCCTTACCCTTCTTCTGTTTGGACGAGCTGTCTTTCTTCTTTTTATCCTAAGGTTGATAAAGAAGAAATCAAACATAATGGCCAGATGAACCCAAGTGGAAATTATTCTTTTACAATTTTATTGACAGCCTCGATTGCTATAACCAATAAATGCTTCTAGATTTCACCCTTGATGAGCACTCCTGATTGAATATATGACCAGCCACCATCTTAACTATGTATGCACACCATGTTGTACCTCAAAGGTATTTTCTGTCATTTGACGATATGTCAGTGCACCGTGAAGTGGGGATGGTGCTATGAGCTCCGGTAGATGTTTAATCTACTCCGTTTTGGCAAAAAAGAAGTGTGTAAGGTACTTTCCTCCAAGTGGGGAAGAAGTTTGCAATGAATGTGAAGTGACATCATGACCGGCAATTGGAAATATGCTGAAAAAACACACAGAAGTAAAAAAAGGTTCTACTTATCTGTCTTGTGTGTTTGCAATGTTTCCTTTTTACAAGCCCTACAAGACAGATAAGTGGCACAAAAAAAGGGAGAAGGAAAGTCAGGACTTTTGACAATGTTAAATGAGAGACTAAGATTTGGTGAACACCATCACCAAATTTCATTTAAATATGTTGTTTTACTTTCCAAAATATTGCAATCTAAAGGTTCATAATAAAATTCATCAGGAAGCTGCCATTTTGAGGTTGTGATGACATCACTGGACCGCATGAGAATGAAAAGCTTTTGTCTTTCTACATACTCAGTGTCAATACAATTTAACAGTTATGCATAAAGTCAAATCAGAATATTAATGATTTGATTATTGCATGATACACAATCGATAATTCAAAACAAAATGCGTACAAAAGTATGCAGATTTACAGAAACTACAGGTAAAGAAACAAAAAAAAATACATTAAAATTCCTGCTATCAGTGGTTATGTGACATCACTATTCGACTTACTCAAGTTGTTTTACATTCAACTTAGGCAAAAATGGCAGCACCTTTCTCTGAATTTCAAAGGTGTGTAAAATGGATATCAAACAGTATCTCTGACTGAACTTTGTCAAAAATATATTCCCAGGGTTTCCTCCTTTAAGGAGAAAAGAATTTCTAGAGATTTCATTTTACGGAAACAACTTGCAACAATTTAACTTTTATTTTCAAATGAAATTGCAGGCACTAAACTTTTGCAAGGAGTCTGATATTGTGAGCTATTTTGTAGTTCTGTATACATTAGATATAAGAAGTGATTTTAACCTCACTACATATGTTGGCTGATGATGTAATTCACCACTTCCCTGTTTTATCATCATGATTACAGGATCAGAGGTTAAAGTAGGTAAAATGGTCATAGGTGGTATATCTACACTATTTCCTAACTTCGCAGATTATTATGCACATTCATAAGGGGTTAAAATGAGAGTCACGTACGTTGTGGTCTGTCAAGGTGAGAGTTGGACGAGATATTTCGCCAACCCTGTGTGTAATTTACTCACTTCAATCCATCTGTCACACATCTATGAGGCTAATTAAACCCTACGTTAATGATAGAACCGCCTAGGAGGGCTCCATCATTAAGATAATTCAGTTTACATCTCTTTGATGGCTGGCAAACTTATGTGTACAATTCCATTAGCGCCTATAGTTGTGTGTCACATGGCTAGGTTTTTCATCTCTTGTTCCACCCTTGAATTTAGGCTCATACAGTAGAAACCATCAGTCAAATGCACCTGACTCAATCAACCCATTACAGGCACTTTGGCAGAACTATTTCCTCACCTCTTATAAGTATATATTTCCCCATGTATGTTTCATAAGATTTATTTCACACATATGGTCCAGCCAATCAGTTGCAGTCAAATTGTTTACACTTAAAAGGGAAAATTACCACATTGCAGAGTGGATACATTACTTCCTTAACTGGCTTCAGTTCATTACAAACCCCAACGGAGTCATAGGAAATGTAAGAATTCATGCTTACAGAATACTTCAAGATCTTCCACCATTCATCCTTAAATGTACTCACCGATAACGTGCTTGCTTTCGCTTTCTTCTTCTTCCCAGGATCTTCTGATGTCCCTCCTGAAGATTGTCGCTTTCCACTTTTCTGACCATCTGAAATATCATTTAAAGACAAAGTATCAGCAAAGCTGTTCGCAAACTATTTCTTCCATCAAGTAGAAAACTGAACAATTCATCATATTCTTTTACCACATGACTCAATCAAAACTGAACTTGGCAAACATGCAAATCTTCACATGTTGTTTGCGGAAGGAGAAAAATGTCAGATGTAAAAGTAGACAAGTACTCCAGACCCTTTTGGACTTTCGGTGAATTTGGTCTTAATTGTAATAATTCTTGGTTTCAATTGAAATATTGACAGGCTTCTTTTCTTACAGTATTTTTAGTCATAACATATATTTTACACTCACTAAAATATCTGAAGTATCTGCACTAACTGGAAAAAGCATACTTTTGTGGTGATATGCTTCTTAAAAGTATGGCATCTTTGGAAGTAATACCAAGACTATTGACTGGAGGAGACTGGATCAACTTTTACACAATGTTCACTTACCTTTCCCCCGTTTAGACTTGTCAGATTTCTTCTTGTCACGCTGGAGGCAGTGAGAAAGCAAACATTGAAATATCATCCTTGGAAACAAGAAGATTTACATGGTATAAAGATAAAAACATTGTCATTGAATACTATAAGCATCAACTTTTACTTTGTAGGACTCAATTGTCTAACTATCATTTTGTCCTTGATTGAAAGATAAAACAGTAATGAACTTTGAACATATGGATGTTCTATTTAAAACAAACAACAGAGTGCATCAGAGGTAATACTCTGTTTCATTTAAACCACATGCAGTAAGCCACCAATTTGAGAATCTAAAACTTTACACTTGTCACCTTGTTTAGATTATGTGCTGACGAGCTTTAAGTCAGAGTTTATTTCATTCGGTCCAAATTTTTACACCCATAAATGCTCAGTCCCATTTACCTTTTAACTTTTTGCATAAAAGTCTATGCTATCACATTGCTTTCATCTTACTAGGGTTCAGAACATCCAAACATAAAATGCTAGAATGTTGCTCAGTGGTCAGTGACAAACATTTCTGGCCAGCACTCAGAGCTGCCGAACACCACTGACGAAAAATCCCCTGTAACTATAACCACGACTAGTGTCAATGAGCAAACAGCCTGTCACCCGGCCACTCTAAACACGAAACCGACAAGAAAAATCCAAGATATTATTAATGCTAGTCTGATGTTTTGGAATGGGAAATAACATGTACACCTAAACATGCAGAATATTACATTACTTTGCATCTGAGCACTATCAATTTTTGCAAAAAAAAGTTTAAAAAGGGGAGAGTACCTATACCACTGTAATAACGTCCCTTGAATCACAATTATTGAAGGTCACTGTACACACTTCAGAGACCATGCAGGTTAAGGATGAAAACTTAGACTCACCTTCTTGTCTTTTTGCTTGTGCTTCTTTGGTGCTGCAAAAGAAGACAGAATACCTGTAAACTTAGGTAACAGCAATTAAGGTATCATGTCTAATATTTGGTTAGATTAAAAGTGGAAACCATTCTCAAAATGTCACCTTGATTGACAGCAGGTTTGCATTGAAGTTGCAAGTAACATTGGCTTAACTTTTTGATGACGTTTTAATTTGGGTTTCCCAAGCCCGACTTATAGCATCCACGTCCCTGCTCAACAACCATGTATTACATTACCGTAAATGACATTTGATGGGAGCAAAACTGAACTGTTTTTAGACAAACGAAGTGAATACTTTGTGAACACTACAAAACTTACCAGCAGTTGGTGATCAAAACAATTTTACACAGAGTTATTTAACTTTAGTATAAACTTAGACATCACCTACTACAGACAATAATGCAAATCAGGTAAGCCTACAACATGTCCTTTCCTTTTAATAGTCCATGTTTTGTTGCATATCATTGTTCAGTTTTGCTGTCGCCCAACTTCATGCTACTGTGCTTGCAGGTTCCACAAACATATATTTATGCTATCCCAGCTCTTTCTCACAGCAAAAAGTTAAAATAATGAGTCTCTGTCCACTTTTCTTTGAAAGGATCTTTCATTGCCAGTGTTTCAAATTATTAGTAAGATGGACACAAAAGCAGCTTAATTATGATAAAAATATCATGCAACTGTGACCATACACATCAGTTAACATAGAAAAAGTGCAAACAAAATAACACATTTAAGTGTAGCATGCACTTGTTGTATATCCAATCCTTTGTACCCACCACTCATCTTTGGATCTGCAAAGTAGGCAACTTATGATCAGCCTAACGACCATTTTGCATAAAAAACAAAATGCACAAATGCATTGTAGTTTTGATGATTTCACTATGAGGATTTTTATAAATCTGAAATAAAATGACTGATACGTATCACATCTCAACATGTACAACTGCATATTGCAATTACAGTGATGCAACACCTAGACGTGACATATGAAATCGTAGCTTCAATCTCCCCTTTTGAGATATCATGTTTATCAGGTTGTCACATACAACTACCTACTAAATATGGGAACTGTCCAAGCTTCCCTTCTTTAATATCCTGTTTACAAGATTTTCAGTTTGAACCTTGTTGACTCCAAATGACCTTTGACTTCCACCCAAAACAATAAGGTTCTTCTGCTCAATGCGGTTCATCTACATACTAAATTTACGCACTGTCCAAGCTTCTCTTTTAGACAAATTGTGTCAGCAAGACCTTTGACCTCTACCTAAAAACAATACGTTCTTCGACTCAATGTGGTTCACCTATAATACCAAATATGAGAACTGTTTAAGCTTCCCTTCTTGAGATATAGTGCTTAAGGTTTTCACAGTTTGACCCCTGTTAACCCCCAAATGACCTTTGGCCTTCACCAAAAACAATAGGCTTCTTCTGCTCAATGGTGTACACCTACATATCAATATGTGATCAATCCAAGCTTCCCTTCTTGAGATATCATGTTTATAAGGTAGGGCATCACAAACACACATACCCAACACACATGCACACACACATATTCATGATTACAAAGGTTGTAATTATCATCAAAACCAAATTAATTGGTTTTTTCTCTCTACTGGGGGACATTTTAAAGTGACAAGGATTATTATATATATGTAGATATAGATATATACGTATTGTGTAATGAGAGGTTTCACTGTCATACCTTTATATAAGATACATTACACACAGTAGTGTGCCATGCAAAACAAATGTAAAGCCTAATGATTTAGTTGATTTTCAGGTTAAACCTGGTCCAAATTATGGACTTGGTGCAGCCACTACCTTTATTTTCACAATGTTGAAACTCAGTCTATATAAATTTATCCACATAATAATAAATTCTTTCTTTGGCAGTTTTTCACTGCAGCTGTCAGACTTCCATGTTGAATGTCCAGTCTATTTCAATGAATAGCAAATTTACCTTTTGAAGTAATAATGTGCCTCAATGTTGCAAGGCATTTTGCAATCTTGAGGCACCTGGAAGGTAATCTCTCTTCACCAAAGCAGTCTCACTTTAAAAAGCAATTATCTCAAGTCATAAAGAAGGTATTGCTGTGGTTTCAAGTGCCCAGCTGATAGGAACAGATAAGCTCTTGCATGTAATACAAACCCTAAAACTTGGTCTATAGAGAATATTTCTTTACGTGGGTTATAAGTAATGTCAGTGCCCTTTGTAGTGTAAATAAATTATACAAGTTCCTTTCTTTAAGCTTATGTGCAAGGCATGCCAATTTTCCACCCATCTGTTTTCTCTCCATCATGACCGCCATTTTAGATAGTATCTTCAGAGCTGATTGATCAGATTCCTGCAATAACTCATTCAGTACACCCACCTCTGTCCAGTTTGCATTCCTGACTGTACAGCTATTCAGTTCAGCAAAGTATTGCCAAAGATTACATCTGTGCTGACTTTCAATTGCTGTAAAATCTCCTGTCAATCTGCTGGCACTGATAGTTTGCGCTGTATGTTTCAAGTCAAAGGTTCCAGTTCTTGCGACCTGTGAATTATCAGTAACTTTAATTGCATATTCATAGATCGGTGCACTCTCAACACTCAGCCCTCCTAGTACAGGCTTGGGCATAGAGGGTGCAGTGCTGGAACTCCGTTCAGGTGCACTTTGTGCAATGTCAGGTAACACATTCATATAGTGTTACCACGAGGTATAAAGTATAGTCACTCAAAAATACCCACACCAGTGAGGTATAGAGAATTAGTCCTAGTCATGCTCAGTCATAGATTATTGTTGCAGTCATGAGCATGTTGCATTATTGTGAGGTAATCCAGCATCAACTGACAGCAACATCGAAACTAAACATAGAGTCCTGCCAAACTTTTTATGATTGTTCATCAAATTCAAATTTCTTGATGCCCTCAAAAATTAATGATTTGGAATTTACAGTATTCAGCTCTCTGTGGGTTGAGACTGAGTTCCAGAAGTCATTTTGAAACACACGAATATGGACTAAACATGGCTGCTTGAATCTTGGAACATGTGAATGAATAGAAGTGTAATTGCAATTACTGGCAATTACTTGATTACTTTCTGCTAGTACTAGGATTTGCCAGCTGAATCTCTACTTGCTATGTTCAGGCTCGTGTGAGCAAATTGCAAGTCAATTAGTTTCTGAGTAATTCATGTTAGTTACAATATTGCACGCTGCAAGCTGTGAACTCTTTTGCAGGCTTGTGCAAGTTCTCTGTCAATGGTGGTGAAAATTATGTTCGCAGTCTGAATATGAATCGGCTTCATCCCTCTCCCCACCTTGCAATCCCCCACCTCATTATCACGTTTTGACCTAACATGCTGAAAGGGAAAATGTCTGGCTTCAGTGTGATATCATGTTGAGTTCTCTGTCAGGTTTTACATTCCCCAAAGTCAATATATCTGTTGCTTTTTCAAGCAGAGTTTTTTATTAGAAATTACTGTGCTCCATATATACTGACCCAGACCCATAAAAAACTGTATCACTTCAGTCAGCACTGATGGACAGGTCAAGTTTATATACGTACTTTAAGTAGCCCGTGCTTGTCTTCAAGTAAGCCTTATTCTAAAGACTGCTTGACATCATAATTGCCGTTTCTCTCTCAGGCTGTTTTTAACAGCTTTCAAAGAAATGTTCACTTTTGTGAGTGACATGTATTCACTGATTAGTTAATGCTCTAATGTCAGTATGTGTCAATAAATTGTAATCAATTCCTCGGTGATTCCGAAGGAGGGAGGCGGGGTGTAGAGTGCTCTATGAAAGATTGAAACTGCTTTCCTTTCTTCAACAGACAAGTTCAGACATTCCGCGATGGGGTGCGCAATTCAGAGGCCATACGTTTTGCCGTGCAGTGTGTCTCTGCTATCAGCAGCCAGAACTATGTCAAATTTTTTAAATTGCTCAAGTGAGTATAATTGTGAGTGTTAGTAAATAACATTTATGTATTTTGCTCACAGACATGCCACATATGAATCCAAAATTCACTATCATGCCAAAAACTAAAACCAACCTAGGTTCATGGTATGGTATCCAATCTATGCCAACTATTTAAATTGCTAAAAGTATGTCACAGTACTACGTAAATCTTCTTACACTGAAAACATAGTTTATATTTCTGATTTCTGGTGGACGTGTGCACTCTGATATGACTGCACAACGTGGTATGGGGATTTGATAATTACCTGCCTAATGTAATAAATTTGAAGGATTAGTGTGGCATAAACAGGGAAGGATTTGTGTGGCATAAACAGGGAAGGTTACCCTAAGGTCAAATATGGTTGAACATGGAATCGCAAGATATATTATGAGCGAACAAAATGTATTTGAAACTGTTTCTGGCACAAATGATAAAAACTTTTAATCATTCCTGCCAGAAACTGGCAGACACTGCCTGACATATTTTCTGGCTACACGCCAGTGCCAGGAGGATAGTTAGCTATGGGAATAAATTGGTGTAACCCTTGACACATTCATCCCCTAAATTGACCTTAAACTTTTAAGGAAATACAAAAGTGTGAAAGTGTGTTTTCTGTTGGTTTACGATGCTGTTTTTCTCTTTCCTTCAATAATACAGCTTTTTAATCAATGTCTTGTCTATACGATGCAAGTTACTGGTGCTATTTGCAGCAAAGCATGCATAGAAGAGTGTATAAAGTCTTATAATGAAAATCCTCTTTTGAGGAAAAAAAATGGAAATAGACCCCCTGCTCCTTCCTCATTCCTCAGCCCTACCTCGTTCATTTGCCCCTTCCTACCTTCCTTCCTCATTTCACCATCCATCCTTCCTCATTCTCCCACTATGCACCTTCCCTTTAACCTCCTCCCTACCTCCTATGCCTCTTCTCATTTTCCCCATCCCTCATTCCTTCCTTATTCCACCTTCCTTTTATCTCATTGTATGTCTCCTTTTTTTATCTTTCCTGATCCTACTCAACGTTTTCTCAGCTTTTACCTCAACTAGTAGTGTCTTTTGACTTGATCTGGTTTCATGAATCTGATCTGACCCAATCAAGTTAATTCATCTTGCCCTACATTTCATTAGGACGTTATCCCATTTGGTTTATTTTTCATAATTTGCTGTTTTCAGGTCGGCTTCCTTCCTCAATGCCTGTATAATGCATCGATATTTCACTCAAGTTCGTAACCTTGCTTTGGAGATAATCAACAAAGCCTTCAGTACCAACAGAGGGTCGGCCTACCCTCTTTCTGAGGTCATGAGGTTACTTGCATTCGAAAACGAGAAACAGGTAATTATTGAACAGACGCGATGATTAGGAAGCAGGCAATAGGGTTAAAAGTAGTGATCAGTAATCACGGAATCATTCATGTTAAAGTTAAAAGTCTGATGATGTATTCCTCATCTTATTCATGTATGATTTTGGAAGTAGGAGGTTATCTCACATGGACGACAAGTATAACATATTGCTGCATTTATTACATCAAAAGTTGAGCATTTTGATTGCAAATATTTTTTAGCTTTGGCCATCATAGACCCTTTTGAATTTGCTCTGTACTGCAAGACTATTAGAGATAGCGAAGGTTCAGGTATGATGGTCACACGGAGCAGAATGGAGGTAGGGTAGTCCAGTTGAATACGATGGACAGACTTTCTGAACTCTTAAAGATTTCTTTTACTCCATGCGATCAACAGACGACTAAATTTTGCAGTGCCCACGGTTTGAACATTCTCAACGGCTAC
>VJOZ01029750.1:0-12267 GCA_009801055.1 Stichopus horrens
ATGACTATGCTAAAATATTCAACATACCTTTTCCTGTGCTCAATAACACGTGTTTTTCCTTTGGACACGACATCTGACATGCCCTGTCATGCAGTTCAAGACAGCCATTACTTTTGATTGACTTGCAATAACTACTTCATGAGAACGTTTTATTGATCATGTGGATCGTCACAGCATGAGATGATAAAAGTGACCTAAGATTATGAGGTTTGGCAACAAGTTTAACCTCACTTAAACAAGGAAGTGGTGTGGTTGGAAGGACTAGCTTTTTATCATCAAAAGCACAGCATGCAGCACCTGGCATTGATTTCCTTAAAGCAGAATGGTGACACAGGCCCAAACAGTATTTAAGAGGAACCTCCTGTTTGTTGCAGTCAGAGTATGCACAGGTGGTGGAAAATCTTGGAATTATACGTTTGCATTTTCCAGGTCTTGAAAGTCATGGAGAAGGGAAATTTGCTTCAAAAGTCATGGAAACTCATGGAATATAAAAGAAAATGGTGAAAAGTCAAATGATCCACATGAATGTAGTCATAATTATGCCCTAGAAAATTGTAAAATACAGTACATGATATGTTTAACAAAGAAATGGAAAGTCATGAAATGCAGCCTGCATGGGTTAAGGAAAGTCACAGAATTCTGAAAAAAGGGAAGTGTAATAGCCCAGGTGATGCTACAGAGCAACACAGTGCTACTTGAAAATGCACTGCATTTTATACATGGGAAATTCTAGTGCCATAATAATCACATTTGTTGAGTGGCTGTAATGACTGACAAGGCTTGTGGTGTATCGAAGCAAAACCAAGGCTGGATTCTGCATTATGTTATCTTGGCCAGTTAACTGAAACCACGAGAAATTATAAATCAACGTATCTACATTTACACTGACTGGACATCATAGCGCAAGTTTCAGAAAGCATACACTTTCATCATTTTGTCATGGCATAAAATACAATTTGAATCATTCACAGACATTTGGGATACATCACAATCTGTGAAGTAAATGTGGGTGTTTTAATGTCAAAATAGATCACTTATCAGGAAAGTGACCAGAAAGAAATATATAAGAGACCAAAGAAAAAGGGCTATGTTGTGCAGTACATCTTATTCATTGCAACAACTCATCCCTCACTTTGCATGTTGCTAAACCCATTAATTCATTATCACCATGTGACTTCTTTCATCTTTATTATCGTGACCCACAGGTAGAAGAGGGATCCAACTGTGCTGTTTGGGGGGTGGGTTGCGTCGGGTTGGCAGTCATCGCCGGGTGCAAACTTGCCGGGGCCAAAAGGATCGTTGCTGTCGATATCAATAACAAGAAGAAAGACATAGGTAAGAGTGTTTGAAATACTCAAATTGCTTTCCAGCGAAGAAGCGTGGCGGTAGTTTCAACATCTGGGATGTTAAAGGTTGGCCACAGGTTGCTCTTAGGTTGTACTTTAGAAAAAAATCAGTTGGTGCTCTAACCAATTTCTAACTTTGTTCACAATATCTGAAATCACATTTTCAAATTTGACTGTGAATGTTGCATTGTAAATAGCTCAGTTGTAGGGTGTCAGCGGCAGAGATATCCAAAACTGGAAGTATAAAAGCAAATGTTAGGTGTGTGGCTGCTTCAGTAAAAGAGGAAAAACCTTGTTAAATGGTTTTCTCTGAGTGTCAACATTTGCAGGATCGCAAAAGTTGGTTTGCAACGCAGACTAAAAATGACTAAACCTCACAAAGTGTCTTGTTAAGAACACCCAAAGTTTGGACTTCCTCCTGAAGATCACTTGTTGCTGCGAATGAGTAAAGCGTCCGCCAACTCTTAATAGATGAAAAAGTCATCTCAAAGTTATTGATTTCACCCTGTATGGAATGACCAAACTACATTAATTACCCAAATTAAGGCAGCAACTTAATCTTTGCAATGGACAATCATACGTAGTTTGCGTGTCGGTCATCTGTTGGACAGCCATTGGAGTTTACTGGCATATCAAACTGGTTTGAGTCTCACAGATATAACACGCTGTCATTCTGATATGATGTCTAAGCTGATGTACCATAGTGTTTAAAACCTACAGATTTTTCACGAAAAGAGCTCCTCAGAATTTTGTGTCAGTGCCACATTTTTAGTTAAGTGTACTTCTCCCTGCAAATGGACGGATTTGTCTTATACAGTTGACTTATTCACGCTAGCGATGTACATGCAGTATATTCACTGCACAGTGCATACAGTGCAAAGTTTATCCGCAAAAATGATTTTGACAAAAAAAAATTGTGATTGATATTTTATTAGGAAGTTATTCTATGTAAGGTGACTAAAAGAACGCATGTTTAACGGACTATCTTGCAGCTATGGCTTTTGGAGCCACAGATTTTTTCAATCCCAAAGAATCTGACAAGTCCACACCCCAAGCCATGGTCCAAATGACAGACGGTGGTATGGACTTTACCTTTGAGTGCATTGGAAATGTTAAAACAATGGTAAGTTTTTTTTTTTATTAGGGTTGGGCAATCAAAACTGGTACCAGGACTTTTTTCACATCAGGACCAGTACCAACTACTGCACTGGTGCTTTCCTCTGCATGCATGGATTTCCGAAATTGATACATTCAAAAATAATTTGTAAATACATTTAGTCAAACTTGTATCCAAATCATTTATCGACATTCAATATTCAGTGTAAGTTTATGAAATAATTAGTCTATTTTTTAAACTTGGTCTTATTTCTACACAGTATGATATATGTGCAATATAATTTCTTACTTAATGTTTATTGTGGTTACATAAAATCCCTAAGACATGCTTGTCTTTGAAATGCAGTATGTATGTGGTGCTGTGGGTTAGTGAAGGTAGTCTTTGTGTTCTGAAGGAACTCTGTTCAGAATTCACTGAGATTAAAATGTCATCCCTCATCCACCACTTTCCTCTAATCCTGGCATTAATAATGTAAATGTTAGTTGCCAGCTGCATCTTACAACTTCATTCTTCTTTTTGGCAGAAATAATCAGAATAATAAATAGAATGAGCATCTGTCAAATGCTAAATTTTGTCTGGGGTATGGATGCTGTGATTTTCGATGAGAGATACAATCATGCACTGTACACAAGTGAGCTGGTGAAGGTCATTGGTTGACTCACCATATGAACTTCTTTTAGGACGGCATATTAAAGTTGAGTTGTATTGAAAGGACTTTTCTGTATGAGAGCTTCCCCCCTGAAACATAAATCTTTTATCATGTAGCATTGATTGAATCTACAAGACCAAGGAAGACAAGTTTAGACATCAATTTTGCTGATATATTTTAAGAAGGTACCACTTCTATGCAGATGGAAAAAATGAGTGACTATACACCATTCCACGCAGGAAACCTCCAACCAGCAATTAAAACGGTTTCCATAACGATTATTGTTCAAGGTTGTACAGTGGTCTAGATAAACAAAGACACAATGGTCCATGGTGTCAACATTATATCTAAGAACAGATGAAGCAGCATACCAGTTTGTGCAGCCATCAAGATCTTTGTCCAAAGTTTTGTTTGAAATCGTAGCCTGTATTGAAAAAGACATAATGCTTGTCAGCTTGGTGTTTACAATACGTATGCTCAAATTGTAGATTTGCACAGCAATCGAGAGCTTTGGAAATAGTTATCAAAACTTGTCTGTTGTCACCATTGGTGATGTTTCTGTGATTTTGTCAGTGTGCTCTCTGATATATTTTAAACTGATAGACACCATTTGAGAGTTAAAATGAAACTTTTAGGTACCTTCAACCCTCATATAGCCTGGGTATAGACAGTGAATGTCTCTCATAATATGATACTATCATATTATGTGGTTACATTGGGATGGTTCTTACATGTTATTCGTAAACGAGGTCTGGTGTGCTTACCCCATCATTGATAATGCTTTAACCATCGTGCCATATTAAATTTGTTGACAGAGAGAGGCTCTGGAGAGTTGTCACAAGGGCTGGGGTGTTTCAACCATCATAGGCGTAGCTGGTGCTGGCCAAGAAATCTCCACCAAACCATTCCAGCTGGTGACCGGACGTGTATGGAAGGGAACTGCATTCGGAGGTAAGAGACGTTGAAGCATCGTTGAATTGCCCGAAACTAAAAAAGTATTAAAATCAAATTACATGCACTCACGTCGGCTTTGGATCACATTGCTTGAAGTTTTCATGTTTTATTGATACTGATGAGGGATGTATTGTGTGGATGTGCCCTCCCCCTTCCACTTACCACATGCTTGAAGCACGGTTCAGACCATGTCCTCCTGCAAAGATTGGTTGTAACCTACATTGATGCTTGCTGACCAGCATGAAGAGCAAATTGCCATACAACAGTCCAGCACAACATTCAATGAAAATTCCATGAGAAATGTTTGAAAATCCATGGACATATATTGCAGTGTTGAAAAAAAAAATTGGCTGTATCTGATCATTTTGTGCAGAATGAAGCATTCTTTTAGAGTCTAATATTGCAAGCAAAACTGTAAGAAAGGCCCCTGTTCTCCCAAGAATCTTGTAGTTAAAAGGGCCGTCGAGAGATGGTAACCCACTCTTACCTCTGTTTGCTGACCACTCTCCCAGGATGCTATGTCACAAGGATGGAAGGTCACAAGGATGGGAGGTCACACTACCCTGACAAAGCACTTCAGCTATTACTCAGAACTGTCTAGCTACAACCCTGCTAGATAGAATAAAAAAAGGATAACAGGAACAAATAATTTGGAGACCAAGTAAAGTTAGCAGGAGTACCAAGATCCTTTGTTTGACCTTTTAGCAGGCAACCCAAGAGATTCTCTTAAAGCTGGAATATGAGTTGCACCGGCAATTCACCATTTATTTACCTTTGATCTTTGTCAGTGCCTCAGAGGAGAGAAAGCAGGGGAAAAGATCACCTGTCACCAAATCTGAAAGAACTCTGCACCCGTATTCCCAATATTTGAGTATGAAAATTGTCCTGACACTTGACCCTACACAATTCACTCTTCGCAAGAAAGCCTAGCCATCCATCACCATCACTTGAAATCAAACAGACCAATGGGAGTGGGTATGAATATTCATGTATGCAAAATTATGCCTAAACAAATTATTTTTTTGTAGTGGTTATAAAGTATTCATCAGAATTTTACTATCAGTGACAAAATATGGCAAATTTTCAACTCATATTCCAGTCTTTATATCACACCATCAGCTGTTGCATTTGATTCAAGCTGACTGTGGAAGATGACAGGATTCCATTGAAACTTCATGTGTTCGAGTACAAGCAGCATTTTCTTCTTCACATACATATATTGAAGATAGCTTGTCTACACTTTTTATCCTTAATTATTCAGACAATTTCAGCTTTAGTTTTTCACACTTGCAAAAGGGGCAGTACCCAAAAAGATTGGTGTAACATCTTCTTAAACCTCATAGAATTTTAAAATTTTGCAGCCTTGGTGATTACTTTCATCATTAGTCCTGTTGCAGCAACATTCAATCCCTTTGTTGTCAATCTTACTCTCAGTAAAGTGATTCATTTTATCAGAAGTATTTCAAGCATTATCTGACTGTGGTCTCAACTGTGTTTATGCTGTTCGCTTCTCTGGGCATTTTGCACATAGTGATATATGCATCAACTGTTGACACTCTCAATTAGAGGTCATGCATATTTGGACTGGGACTTTCCCAAGTATTACAGGATGGAGAGCTAGACGCATGTTGGGAAATTTGTCAAAAGCTCACTGTGGCCTTTGTTTTTACACAGGTTTTGTTCGTGTGTTTTTTTTCCCCCTGTCTCCTGGCAAATGAACGGGGGTGATATTATATTTACGTTGACTGTGTCTTGTCGTTCTTGTAATCTGTTCGTTCAAGTATGATTCAACCGAAAAAGGCTCATAGCATAGCAATAAACATTTTGATGAAGGCAATCACCATTTCAGCAGATTTGAATATCATTACAAATATTTGTTTTTTTTTTAAATATGGAGCAGTAATGGATTCCCCATAGTCTTTTTCATCATAACATGATGTATTTTGACATCCAATGGGAAGTAATTACAAGGTGCATTGAAGGGGTGGATTACATTACATTCTGAGCATTACAGCAAAAAAAAAACAGAACAGAACACACATTATGGTTTCATGAGTGCCTTTACATTAAGTTAGGTTGCATAGTGTGTATGGGCATGGAATGTCATAACAAAGGTCTGTCTTCCTCGTGTCTTCTGGAATTGGTCAGATTCCTGTAGATGTCAAATCATTGAATTCTATAAAAATACTTGAAAATGCCTTTCGCATTTTCCTGTCCTCAAGCTTGGTGGCATGAGCATTGCATTACGTTACCGCAAACTGCCGTTCACTAGTGGTTGTAGTCCCTTGCCAGTACGGCCATGTACCTGCCATAGCATTCTGTAGTTTGGCCACGCTGTTTCATCAATTATAATTTCATTCCTCAATAGAGGTAAATGTTTTCTGTGGATAGGTGTGTTGGTTTGTGAGAGATTTTCAAAATAATTGGACAAGGAAAAATAATTTGCCATAACCATCAGTGCTGATTGATAGTGAGGAGATAAACTTCATCTTTTCTAGAAAAATTATATCATCAATATTTGTTTAGGATGCCCAGGGAAATGTAAAACTCCTCAAGCAGCAAGGAGGACAATTACCTTAAGCTTCTTCTTTTTTTTTAGTGGGGTGTCATAGGTTAATTCAAGTATTGATACAGGTCTATGCATGTCATGGGGATGAGTAGAGGTCACAGCATTACATATTTTGTTAAGGAAAATTTTGCTTGTATGACTTAACTGTTTTCTCCTGAAAAATGGAATCAAAGAAGATTAGCAACGTCTCTGCCCTGGTGCAGACCAGGTATTAAATCAAATTAAAGGAATAGAAAAGTGGCTTTTCTTTCTTTGCATGTGAATGTCCATTTTATGGTTGCTTTGTAAGTTTGTAACAAACACAAAATTTCTCTCCCCTCATTTAAGGATACAAGAGTCGTGACGGTGTTCCAAAACTGGTTGATGAGTACATGCTTGGAAAGGTTAAAGTAGATGAATTTATTACCCATCATGTTAGTTTTGAAGACATCAACAAGGCGTTTGACCTGCTTCATGAGGGTGTCAGGTGAGCTTTTTGGTATATGTCAGGATTACAGCATTTTTATACTTTTTGTTTAGCTGCTGGCCATGAAAGATTTGGAGACTCAATTTTCGTCCACACAGGATAATGGACTGCTTAAAAGATTGTGGGGAATTTCTGTTCGGCTTTAATTTCAAAAAGAGACATAACCAATTCATGATGTTCATGTTATTGTTTTGTGCACCAACAGTGTGACATTGAAACAAATGGTTTGTGATAGCTTTGACGCATGTCGGAAAAAGTTGCATCATGTTTAATTTGCTTACAGTTAAATTTTTGTGTGTGTCACTATGCCAGCTGTCATGTGACCATTTCAGGTCTTTCGTCATAGGTGGTGCACTCTTTACACATTTCTTCGGTTTTATTTGCCATGGATATGTGCAATGGATACCATCAGCTGTGAGTGGTCAACAGATTAAAAAAACAGATGAAAATGCCACATTCTGATCAATTTGTCCATCTGTCCATTGTATTAAGAGTCACCTAGTGGTGACAGTTGTGACATAATTTGTGACGTAACACATGAGATAACACCATGCGTTGACAGAACACCTGCCATACTCAAATAACTGCATTGTGACATAGCACAGTATATATATATATATCATCTGTCCAGTGTATTAGGAATGAACTTGTGATGACAGATGTGACTTCATAATTTGTGATGTGACACCTCTATCCTGTGTCAAATGCACTCTCCAAGGAGGAATACAATAATACATTATTGTAGCGTGTAGATACCTCAGAAGGTACTATCAGCATTACCGGCAGTGTTGGGATTATTTCCCTTTGATATACTTGTCACACAATACTCAAATTAGTCAAAAATGATGTGACAGAGAGATTTATCTGGAATCACCTTTTTAACTGACAACAGTAGTCCAGCTCTTCACAGACAGTTGCAATACTGCACATGAATCTGATATCATGAGGTAGATTTCCTTTTTGAATCCATCCTCTAAAGCAATACTCTGTGGACAGTCCTGTTTGTGGATTTTAACATGAAGTTGTCATACTGTAACTGTTCTCAAGTGGCACAAATAGTGGTGAAGCTGTGTTTGTCTCTTTCTGTAGTCATCAATGTCTGTGATTTGCATACAAATGATCTAATATTTGCCAAAAAGGTAGTTTATCAGTCTGCAGTTAAGAGCATCCCACAACTGTGGATTGATCAGTAATGGACACTAATTACTTAGTGTATCTCTATTCGATTGCAGCATTCGAACGATTGTTAACTTCTAGCTGTGGAGGAAGTTCATCAGGTGGTATGTGGTACAGGGCATTACCAGTCCATAGGAAACTTACTTCGTTTCTTACAGGTGCTATAAAATGTCAGTATGATGTAATGTATAACATCCAACATTTAATTTTGTTTATGTTGTATCTTTGATTGCATTATCATTTGATTTCTCAAGTCAAATCATTAGAACCAGAATTCGTTTTAGAGTTTGGGTTTTCTTTTTTTCACTGTATTCTTTTAACATCATATCATTGCCTTTCAATGCATTTTTTTAAATTTGTGTCCAAAATTTGGTCGTACAATTTTCTTCTTGCCTTTATTATACGATGATGTACCTTAACTCAATTCATTTCTGTCATCTGGGTGAAAATGGATTTACAATCATGGGGGAAACGACCTCTAGAGTACTCTAAACTTTCACAGAAAAATAGTTGATGTCAAATGACAATGAAAAAATTGTTTTGTTGTGATATCTTGCATAGATACACTGTTAGTTTGACCACTTTTCCACAGACACATGGATTTCTGCAAGTTATACTCAAGGGGTCATTACTCCTTTAGTTCATTATTTAATTCTAACATTTCAAAGAGTGACAATGTACATATAGTATTTTCACCCTAGTATGGCAGGTATGTCTGTCTGTTTTCACTTGTCTGCCTGGAATTCCCTCCTCAGTTCTGTGAGAGACATTGCTCGTAAATGCCACTGTTTTGTTTGACCTTACTACCTCTGTAATTGCAATGCCTCTTTCCTTTGTAAGGACTATTCCAAGGGAATGAGGACTTGCGTTTATAATACTTCACCTGCTCGAACTGATTTTGATCGGAGATTCATCCTGCAGGTCATGGGAAAATTGACAGCGAAAATATCGCAAAGAAATCAGCCACAGTAAGAGCAGCAGCAGAATTCACCATAAGGAACATTTTAACCGCATGTTGAAGCTTCTCTTTGTTTGAACACCTAAGTTGGACTTGTGCCTTACTCTTAAAACTTGATTATATCGAAGAATGGTAACCCATTCAGTGATTTTAAATTAAAGAAGATGTATAATTTTTTTTCTTTTATCTTTCAGTGATTCATTCTGTCTGAAATTATTTTCATTTATACACTAATAGCAATTTTTAATATTCCTCTGGCTGTGCCATTTGAAGTGATACTCTCTGTTGACTCTTGCAACCTAACCTTGTTGATACTGATTGTCATGTAGAATATGGACAGCGCTGAACATTTAATTGACCATGATTTGTTTCAGAATCAACAGCTTCACCCTCTCTGCTCATAAAAGAAAGAAAAATAAAAATGCTGATGAAACTCACAAATTGATTAAGCAGTCTAGCAATTTTTGTTTCCGTTCTCTGTGAGTGAGACTTGTGCCATATGGGGGGGTAGTTCTACTTAAGCACGCACTTACGTCTTGCCAGTTCCACTGCGTTATGCAGACAGTTTCTCCGTCTGGCCCTACCCACTGATTCACCCAGCCTGTCCATCCATGCAACTATCACCCTTCAGTCAGCAATGGACCCTTCAAAGTGATAGGTTTAAGTGAGCCGCTCAAGGAGAAGCTACTCAATGTAACATATGTAGGTTGCATCTCTGCTATTCAATCTATACATGCCTAGTTCATATAAAATTTTTGTTCACCCTCAGGGAGGGCGCTTTTGTTGTCTGTGGAGTAGGGGTCCTTTATAGAGATGCTATTACGGAGCAGCACCCTAGTTGGTGAGTTCCTTCGTGGGTAGCATACTACCATTAATTTCTCCCATTGACTTACACACTAAAACCAGGGCTCCTTCATCAGAGCAGAGATTTCCTTAGGCTATCATGTGATCTTTAATGGCTCGCCCTATCATGGAATGTGGAATTTTCCGTTTGTAGACTATTCAGATTTTGAGGGGTAGAAGGGGACAAAGTTTCGAGATTTTCCATGACAATTNNAAAAGTAGTGATGATAACTGAAAAGATGACGAAAACATTGATTCCCATAGTAGCGCAATTTAAGCATTTCCCCGTGGTAAATACACCTTATCGACGTAAGTAAATGATGGTGGTATGAGACCTGCAGAAAAAATGCCCCAGCTCAATTGATGCCATTTTGTGATTTTACTTCCTAGGCATCTTGCACACTCAGTACAAGTAGGTGTACATATAGTTTAATCGGCCACCAAAGTATTTTCTTATGCATACAGGTTCGGTAAAGGAAGTTACCCATTCTCCAAAACGTGAACGCAGTTTCTCTTCACAAGTTGTTAATGATGTCAGGTGTGTGCAAGTGTGCAGGGAGAGGGAAACCAGAAGACCCTTGCAACCCTACCTATAAAGTGGTACCTGAAAGTTTACTCCGGCCTTATCGACGAGCAAACACGATTAGTGTGATTGAACAGGTAAAATATTCCAGATAAAATCAGTCTAAAATATGCAAAGAATAGATTAAATCTGGCCATGGTAAACATGGCACCCTGGGTGGTACTCTGTATTGAAGACTTATGCTGTGACGTTCGTTACATTTATTATGCGTTATTGAACATTTTGGATGATAGGAATGTTCGTTGAAGTGCCTTATGAGTCTATACTATCATGTCACAATAATCACCCCTGCCTATACCCCCCTTTATTTCCGCACTTTTTTCTATAAACCGCCTGCCCAAAACTTTCTGTTTTCATGTTGTCGGGATTTCCCTAAAAAGTATTTGCATATTTTCTGTCATCACTCCCTGTCCCTTTTTCTTTCTTTTTTTTCTTTTTTTTTGTCTCATCCAGTGATGACGTTACATTACACACATTGCATGAATTCAATATTTAACTCCATGATGATTGATCTAATTTTGGAAAGAATCTGAAATGATGAATTCACCAAACTGGCCCATTACCAGTAAATAGAGAACAAAAAAGAGAAACACTATGTCCTTTATCACAGAATTGCCAGTACCTACTTGTATTTTCTACATGTCAAAAGTATCACTTTCCATACCCTGTAAACCTACGTTAATTTAAAGTGAAGTATGTGAAACATTTGTTTATATAAATGACATGAACATGATAATGCTACATTAAGCAGATCACATACAGAATGCGGAGAAGTCATGTAGGCCCAATACCCTACTACACTACAAAGTAAATGAGGTATGCAGTGACGTCCGAGTTGTCACTGGGAGTCATGTATCTCTCAATCGTGTGAAACTGGAAATTCTCTCACAAAAGTTTGATCCCAAATTCCCTGTGCAACAACAGCTGTAGCCGTAGTATAGCACAGTATAGTTGACCTGGATACGATCATAGTTTGACCCAAAATAAATTTACCTATGTAGAGGTTACAAAAAACATAAAGTAAACGTAAAGAAAATATAAAGAAGACGTAAAGGAAGTATATATATAGGCTATCTATATATTTTATATACATAGCCTATGTATGTATACGTATATATGTGTGTATACATACAGTAGGCCTCCATTTTGCACCAACTCAAAACATATTACTTGTACCTGTAAACAATTGACAAGATAGGATATGGTGGAACCACCCTAGAAAGAAGAAAAACAGATGCATTCCAAGGAGCAGCTTGTTATAATACGACACAAAAATATAGAAAGAATATGAGTACATGTCTATGTCTATGGTTGTTCCTGCACCAGATTATGTTGGAACGTTCTAGTGACTAGCTGATTAACAGTGCAATATCATAAGCGTACCAGCCGGGGTAGGGGTGATGGGCAGGCAGTTGTAGCGATCCAAAAGCAGGGAAAATGCTTATTTCAGGGCACTGTTTCAGACCAAGGGGCAGTGCATAGGAGTTTGCCAACAGGGTTTTCAAAACGTGTATTAGTTGCACAATACATGGTGTTGAATAAACGGAGTAAAACACTGATTGATATGAACCCAATGCGTAGTACAACCCAATATTCCCAAAATAAT
>VJOZ01029758.1:446-11995 GCA_009801055.1 Stichopus horrens
TAATAGATCTTTTCAATACTGTGCATCAACCTCTCACATTTCTATTCTTAATTACCGAGATAATGTATAAGAATGAATACTTCTTCAAACAAGATGAGAAAAGTAATGACAGAAAAACAGAAATTCTGGAGATATGCTCAAAGTCTAGCTTCAAATGTAGCACTATTTTCCATCTAAAACACCCTGCTTAAGCAAAATTTTGCAAAGTTTAGGTAGACACCCCCTCCCCTTAGACCCCCATCATTCATTCACGAACCATAGCCAACCCCTTCCCCACCCTCTGGAGAAAACCTGAATTCCAATTCAGTGTTCCACAAATTTGTCCCCTCCCAAGGGAAGGTCATATCCATCAGGGTTAAATGTAGGACATTTGTTCATTTTATTTGTCTATTTTTGGTTAAACAGAGTAAAGTAAAGATGCAGATGTTTAATTTTCCGTTTTTTTATGTACAGCGCTTTGGNNAAAAAAAAAAAAAAAAAGCAAAGAGAGTTCACTGGAAAATGTAGGCTGAGTAGACATATGCAGGAAAGGTACAGAGTCTTCGCATAATAGAAACAGTGGACGTCTGAAAACTGGTAACCGCTTTGGCGTAAATTTTACTAGCAACATCGTAAGCGACCTTTTGCCTATTATAAGGGTTATGTTCAACAGTGATACGGGAAAGATAACTTTCGCACTCAGGATGAGAGACACAGCAAAGATAGGATATATGCTGCAGCTCCGAATATTTCTTTACGAGACGACGACCAACGCAAAACTGAATACAAAGCAAAATTGAATACAAATGCACATCTGTCAATAAACATGGCACATGACCTAATTACCTTAATAGATAGAATTATATTTTTAGACTGCAACATTTAGTTAAGGAAAGAAGAATTAAATAGATTTAGTAGTTCGCAGAGCTTTAAGCTACAGTCTTTTATTGCTTTTGTTAAGCTTCAATTTACCATTCATCTCAAGGACTGCCAGGATCTTTGTCTACACTGCTGTTCAACTCTGGACCAAAAGTAGCAGAGGACGCGATTGGTGATAGCTGCAGTACAGTGATGTTCTTTAATAGTGCGTTACATCTTACATTTTGTAACATCCATTTGATTGATTGTGTAAGTTGCTGTGAACGATTTATATTAGTAGTATTTTTGTTACTTGTAGTGCTAACTTGTCGTCCATAGTTCTTTCTCCAGTGCTCTAGTGTACACTTTTAGCATTTTTTTTTTAAATAATGAAATGCACCAGCCAGCCTTTCTTGCAATGGTTACAGCCCTGAATTACATTCAAAAAGAATTATCACAAGTAATTTCTGCTGGGTACCAGTATGAAACATTGACGAAACATTCTTTACATGTATTTATAGATGGTTTTACTGTGCTCGATTCGCTTATCGTCAATTAATTGTTTGCTGATAACAATTAATTACCATAAATATACCTTACATGTCAGTACTAAGGGACAATGAATGAGCCGGCTATCAAAGTTGGCAATTTTGTTGATTTTCACTGTGTTACTTTCGTAATAACTTATCACCTTCATCTGGTGTTCCACGCTTTTGTTGATCTGTTGTTTCTTTGTTCTTCTCTAACGTTATTCCTACGCCAGCTAGTAGTATTAGCAATGCACCACACAAGGAAAACAGGTCAACGTGAACATCCAAGAATAAATACTGCAGGATAAACTCGAAGAAAACGCTGAGAGTGAACAAAAGGGTTACATAAACTGCTTTTTCGAGTTCCAATGAGGCAATGAAACATTGCTGCACTAGAAAGTTTAAAAAGCCAGCAATCAGGAGTGCTTTCCGATCACTTCCACATTTTGGAATCTTCCATTCACTGAAAATACCGACCATGGGGAGTTTTGTGAAAGTAGCGACGAAACCAAAGGCAACGATGATAGTAGTCACGTGAACTTTGCGCTTGAATATTTCTCTCGACATAACGAAGCCAGCAGCGGTAACGAAGGCACAACATAATGCAAAAACGGATCCAAGTAAATTAGACACATAGTTTGACGTACCTTTCAGTTCCATGAGCCCAGTGAAAGGCGGTTTTGATATTAAGGTTACACCAATGAAACTCAAGACTGAAAGAAAGAGTTGCAAGGCCGTAAAGGCTTCCTTTAAAAACAGGGCGCTTAGGATACCAGCAAAGACAGGCATAGTGTTATACACAGACACGGCGTTTCCCATGTCAGTATAATTCAATGCTAGTGTCATAAAAATAGATCCAGCAGTAGCAAGCAGTGATCTAATCAGAAGTATAAGAGTTTCCTTTTCTACTTCGGGTTTGAGATAAATAAATGAAGAGCTGTATATGGCACTCGGTATAATACATATAAACATTATCGTGCTTCGAATCGCAGTCACCTCTATGGCAGGTAATCCTCTTAATGCGATTTTTGTACAGAGATCCATAAGAGCTCCTAAAAATGCTGCGACCATTGCATAAATTAATCCTCGCCTTCGATAAAAGATCTCTCCAAACCTCAGTAAATTGATACTCCACGATTTTTTGGAAGCCATCTTGTGTGAAAATTGCTAGTCTTGGTCAAACCGTTTATAATATTCGTTCTCTTTGAGTATTTCCACAACCAAATCTTGTGACATACACGCACCCTATAACGTTGCCATTCTAACAGCGCCCCTGCAATGACCTGTTTCGTTTACACCCATGAACTGAGCTAAAAAAAAACATATATCTACGGAAGCTTGGGGGTGTTGCGAGAAATCGACATGCATATAAAACATTGGAGTAACCGTTAGGTTTTTGGAAAAAAAAAAAAAGAGTAAGGGGTACTTTAAGAAGGAACTTTCTTGTTTTCCTAAATTTCCTGAATATTTTTGATAGCATTTCTCACCAGCAACTTTTGCTTAAATCATGGGTATCTGCTGTAATTCACTGACCTGCCAGAATTCGCTATGTCATATATAGAAACAGAGAGTGATTTCAGGTTGTTGTGCACCTTCTTGGCAGAAGGATGCCAATGGGGTCTCCAAGGGGTCTGTGTTGAATCATCTTCTGTTAGTCGCTTTTATTATTGACATTGATGCTGCCAGTGCAGAACCAAGAAGTATGGTGATTACACTAAACTGTATTCGGAGGTCTACTCTGCAGTTGATTCAAAAAGTTTTTAGAAGGATTTAGACGGGGTTTTCGCTTGGTCTCAGGAGTGGCAAATGCTTTTCAATGTTAATCAAAGCAAAGTAACGCCTATTGGCAGTAATAATCCTAGGTATTCATACACCTTGCATGGACAGCCAATGCAAGAGGTTTCTGCTGAAAGAATCTACATAGATTTTTCATTACAACCAGCTAGGATAGGGTTCTGGGTATTAAGAGGAATTTGGTTTCCTGAAGCAAGACATTGTTGCTAGGCTCTGTAATCAGTTAGTTATGCCTCATTTAGAGTATGCTGTTCAAGCTTGGAATTTATGTTTTTCTGAAGATAAATATGTACTTGAAAGAACGCCAGTGCACGTCTGCTAAATTAATTAGTGCCTTAAAAGATGTTTCTTATAACAGTAGGTTACGTCTCTTAATCTCACTTCAATTGAGCTGAGAAGATTGAGGGGGTTTGAAACAAGTTTAAAAGATTGTTCATGGATTTTGAAAATTTATTATTTTCAGACTTTTCCAAGTTGGCAAATAGTAAAATTACAAGAGGTCATTGTCTTAAATTCCATGCGGGTTCAAAGAAGAATCAATGTCCTTTGTTATTTCTTTTTTCAAGAGGAAGTGAATGAGTGGAATGGGTTGAGTGAGGATGTAGTGATGTCAATGCACTGGGCAAGTACTTTTAAGCTTTTTGGCGGGGTTTTAGTTTTGACGCATTGTTTTTTTTTTGTAAGTTTTTGTCTTTTTTTCAGGATCCACTTAATTGTGCCTCCTCATTCTTTTCCCACTAAACTTAAGTAAAGTAAACTAATTTTATGAGGTGTTGACATATTTGTAGACCTTTCATAAGAAAGGTTAAATTCCTACTTTTACACATCCTTGCTCGCCGGAGTGGCATCAACGGTATTTCTTTTTATGTTTTGGCAAGTAGTTGTCATAATCACAATTCTTCGATAGTTTCTAAATACCGAGATATTGTGCTTGAGAAATCACCTCTTTTAGTTTATTAGCATCCAAAATTCTGTGAAGACACAAAACATTATTCGTGAAATGTAAGAGAAGGAAGCTCCTTTGTGTGGTGGTGGACAGACTGGACGTTGAAACCGCAGTACCCTCTCGTTTCTTCTGGTCTGGGTTTTGTCGTTTCACATGTTATCAAAAAATTGGATAAACACAGCAGTGTTTTCCGAGGCTGTATCTATTTCCTCAACCAGCCGCACTTTTCGGCTTCCTTACACATCAAATGACTGCATAGGGATTAACAATTACCTGCTATAATCGAAATCGGCGAGGAACAGAGGAGTGTCTCTGCAAAACACGTGTCTTTGTAACATGCATAGGAAGACTAGAAACTTGCTCATATCCATTTGTGGTTTTCATATGTAAAAGGTAATGAAGCAAAAATAAATAAACCAATACATGAAAGAAATGAATAAATGAAAAACGTCATAAAAACGAGTGGGCCTATATCACCGTCACAACCACGAACTGCTTTTTTTCACTGAAATGATTGGTTAGTGGGCATTCACTGCTGTACCAAGTGTGATTATTGCCTAGTTTTTGCTTATTGATATATTAAAAATCCAGTGTTACACATAACGACAATAATAATAAAAGCAAAATATGCAGGTACGCCCATATATAAATATAATTTCGCAATTACCACTGTCACGATAGTATACACGAAGATACAAGCAACCATCGCTTTTGATAGTGAAATAAAACCACTGTTCTGCGCTTCCCTCTCATTCGATTGAAATAATGGCCTACCAACACTCCCCCTCCCCCATGGCATATCAAGATACAGACGAATAAAATTTGTCTCTGGTCACTGAATTTCATCGAAAATGTTCATTTTGTATATAATCCCCTGGCTATATAGGGCCAGGGGGAATGCATACTATACTCCCCTATTTTCAGAGGTTTTTTTTTTAATTATCGGAAATTGCATTGAAGCAATGTATTTCTGTAGGGGTTGCTTTGAGGTACACAATCCACCAAATTTGTGCGAGGTATGTGATACCGCAACGCACGTTATATTTTCCCTAGATAAAACTCCCAATCTTCCAGTGCAGCATGGTAATAAATTAGTCCCAAATCATCCTGCTTCTCACCCCTCCCCTCTCTCCCCCTCAAACAAAATTGCGCGCTTGACGTAATGTGTAACATCATGCATATACTTACCACATAATGTCTGTTACCCCGAAGTTTTGTGTGCTTATATATAGGGGCGAAATTTCTGTCACCCTCGCATTTTTTATTTGGTCCTAGACGTAACCTTCTTTCCCGTGCCCACCCCACTCAATGCCGGATACAGAGGGTTGCATCCCAAAATATACAAGATTAAACATATGGCGGATTAAAGAAAGACTTTTCTGGTTGAGAGAGATGTCCAGTTCCCTCAAGGTTTAAAAACTGCTTTGTAACAGTGCAAATTATGAGAAGACTTCTTTGCTGTTCTTTAAAATTGAGGAGGTTATTTCATCTTGGGATTGGCAACACATCTTTAAAAATATCGTAATGTTGCTTTTAATAATACAGGTAAAATTATAACGGAGTACAATGGAGTTGTGTTTGTGTGACATCACATTCTTCCCGTAGTGCAAAGTACCACCTTAACACAGATTTCTTAAAATTGCATCCTCCTGTTTCTTCCAAACAGAACCTGCTAATGAGAAAAAAATAATAATAATTTTTTTGCATGAAGTATCAATTTTCTCCAGTTGCGAATCATTTAGGCTTACCAAACATGACTGATTGTGTTTTGCCTTTGTCTTCCCTCATCATTCCCTCATCTCCCTCACTACACGGTTAATCATAGCGAATTGCGTTCAGAACGCCAACCATACAGTAAAATCTTTGCCTGTCCGTGTCTCTTGCCAATTCTCTTACAAAGGAAGAGCGATTTTCCACAGACAAGGACGCTTCCGTGATAGGTCTATGCATGACTTTCACACGAAATCGTACTTTACCAAAGACCAAAGGTGTTGGAACTGATAGAGCAAATTACACGTTCAAAGCTACAAAATGGTGAGAAACATTACCCAGCCTGTGATTTCACTAACTTGGACTTATTTTCGCTCCCGTGGTGCACAAGGGAACAAAATGAGTATAAACCTCAAATGCAAAGAGAACTAAAGATCGACATGGAGGGGATCAGCAAAAACTGTTAGCCAACAGCTTCACCAGAAAAAAAAAACACAAAAGCAAACAAAAACAAAGGAAAGCAAAGGAAAACACAAGATCCCGAACGCTTGTACAATCCTAGTACTTTTCCCACAGAATTCAATGAGTAACTAACTAAGATGTTACCTAGTATCTAAATTATGATTGTAACGTCAACCGTTGTTTCCAGACTCGTGGATATTAGGTTCAAAAAAATTACTCAAAACATCAACTTCATCATCAACATTACTCACAACTGATTTATTGAACTATCTGCGTTGATCAGATGGTGTATGTGGTTCACGAAATATAGCAATGGCAGACTTAACAAAGATTGGATCGAGATCGAAAGAAGAATATATAGTGTACTGAGCTGATCCACTAATCATCCATTCCGGAAACAGCTGGTTTGATTAAGAAAACCATTCACAGTCAATCATAGCCTGGGTCCCTAAGCGTCTAATGCAAATACTCAATTACGCAGTTACAAATTGTACAGTCAAGCAGTGGCCTATTTACACAGTTTGACGCATTTACGCACTTTAAGCAACTTACTGAATTTTGCCCTTACGCACTTTACGCAACAGCACAGACATTATCTAATTAATTTGATAATTCATTCAAATAAATTATCTTAGATACAGACGCACAGTCTATGGCCTTCCTGCCGAGATATATTCTTATACTTAAATTTCGAAGGCTCTTTCTGACTGAACGTTTACAACATATATGGTGCTCTGCAGATCGACAATAGTCTATAATGCTCATAATTATGTTTAGGAGGAAACAAAATAACTGTGGAAGAAGTTCATTTCAAAACTGGTCAAGAATATGAATGAAAATGNNATGTTCCTTGACTGGAATTCCCCCGCCTTTAAATTCAAAGTTCCTAGGTTTATTTTTTAGTGATCGATGTTTTAACTTGCACATGTCACAGATGGGTTACATTACCTATTGAACTTTAACTTGTATAATTATTACTCGCTGATTAAGTTTTCTCGGTCTCCAGACTAAAGACCAGCTAACGACAGGTCACTTAGCAATGGATTCTACCACAGATAACTGCACCTGGCTTTTACGTAAACCTAACTACTGGAAACACTAACTTCTGAGAAACTTGACCTACTTTTAATCTTACGACTTAAATCAAAATAGTGGTGCAATGTACATAATCGTTCTACACACAATATCGTTCAAAGCAGAACAGCTTACATGTTCAAAGTAAGGAATGAGTCTTCTTTCTCTTATTCCTCGTGGTGAGCTAAAACAACTTTAAAAAGCGTACCACTACTGAAATTTTACAGTACGCTATCGAATGCCTATTGGTCAGAACTGACGAAAAAAATCTTTATTTCTCTTTTGTCCTTGTAAAACCTCCTTGGTTCAACGGATGGGTGTAACTGTGACGTAACACATCCGCTCTCTTGTAGAAAAGTCTGTGTTTGTTTAACGTGAAGGAAAGGTCGGGAAGAACAGAAGGGGGCTTGACTTTGCTTTGTACTTAATAAAAAAAAAACAACTTGGTTTAAAGATAAACAATTTAGGTTAAAGCAGGGAGCTGGAAGACAGCTCCCTGGTTAAAGAGACATGCAGTTTTCGTTTCACCACCCCCTCTTTAAAAGACCAATGCGTCGACGATTACATCCCTTACACTTTTAAGTACAGTCATAACAATGTTTTAAACATTAACGATAAAGAACAAGAAATATCAATAACATACAAAATGTCAAATAATGTTGACATTAGGTGTATGGTGACAGCAGGATTCCTAGTTTGTTGGTCCCTCTATTGTCTTCGTCGCAAGTAAAAGCGTCCTTAGCGATGGATAGCTGGTTTCCGTCAGAGCAGTTATGGTTACCCCTTTAGACAGTTTCTCCATCTTCCACTGGACCTGCATTTCACACTGAGACATTTCGCCTTTTCTCGTGACTCATTGAGAATACCGGAGCAACAGGTCTCTCCTCTGAGCAGCTTAGGATAGGGTCCAGGTAGGTCCACTGCTTCTGTTGGTCACCGGACTTGTTGGGGAAGACGCAGTTTTTGTCTCCCGTGATGTTGGTGGTTTGGTCAAAGACAAGCTGTCTGTGGTCGCCGGACCTTGGGTGATCCCTTCTCTCCGCAACCTTTACCTGTCTCTCTGTCCATCAGTGAGACACTCTTGGGATATTTTGTGTCTGAGTGACCCTTAACGTCAGCCCTCCTGTCATTCTCATACGTGCACTTGCCACATTTGAACTTCCTCCGGCAGTGCTTCTCTTTGAAGTGGGACTTTAGCTCTGTTGCACTCTGCATCCTCTGTTAATTACTCATTCTGCAACGACATTCAATGCTCCTTCCTAGTTCACTGTCACTCCACTCTCTGACCTCATCCTCTTTTCGATCAGTCATACTGTATCTGTAAGAGCAAAAAAAATCGTTGCTGACTTTCAATATCATCCTTCTTTCAACTGTAGTTTCTGTCGTGTCTTTTCTTTACTGTAACATTTTCTGGACTGTGCGGATACAATCATGCAGTCAAGAGGGCATTTATCGCAGACGTTCTGACCGTCTCAGTTCCTGTGGTCGTTCTGCAATACTTTGTTTGATGGTCCCTGTGACCGTCTTGAACCTACGTTCAGCACATCTTTTATTACAACATTTTGAAAGACTCCTGACGTTTCTTCCACTGTTCTGTAAGATGTCTTGCACTCCGAATGTCTTTCGATGTACTTTGTCTTTCTTCCCGTGACTTTTTGTTTTTTCTGTGCTACTCAAGTTCGGAACGGTCGGTTTGCTATCGCTCTTTTCTTAATGTCATGTTGCAGATACAGTATAATGTTATTGTTCGTCTCTGTTTTGTCAGTCTGTATAGCGACATTGACCGGACCTTCTTTGTCTTGCTTCTGGGGTATCCAGTTTAACTCAACAGGAATTGCAACAGAGTATTCCATGAGAGGATTAAAGTGGACCACGTTTGGCTTGCTTCTCTCACTTTCCTGTGTCCTATAGATTACATCACTCAGACGACTTACAACCTGGAAAGGTCCTATCCACTTTGGTTTAAACTTTCGGTTGAGTCTCTTGCGCCTTTGAGTCGAATGAAGCATAGCAGCATTTCCTTTCTTGAAAAATTTGTCTGTAGTGTCTCTGTAGCAGTTTTTCTTTTGCTTTCTTTAGCGATTTGTAACTTTCCTCTTACATTCTAATGAACTGTCCTTACTCTGTCTTCGAGTCCCTGGACCTAGGATTTTTTTTTTTTGCATTCTTAAGCTTGTGGTGCCCCTCCATCGATGATACGATGTACTGGTAAATGAATCTTCCACCCTAATATCATGCATGCTGGAGAGTAACATGTGGACTCGTGAGTAGAGGAATGATACTCTATCAACCTCAGAGCAATGCACTTGTCCCAATTTCTTTGATCTGTATAAAAAACTTTGGCTAACATTTCCCCAAGTGTACGGTTAAACCTCTCTACTATGCCGTCACTCTCCGTGTGTTACGGAATTGTCCTAGTCTTTTTTACGCCTAGTAGCCGACATAATTCTTTAAAGAGGTTTGACTCACAGTTGCTCCCCTGATCTGTGTGGATCTGCCTCGGGACTCCAAAACGACTGACAAATTCTAACATCAGCTTCTGCTTCCTGGTCATTCCATGGGTAAGATTCCAATTTCCACCCTGTTCGCAATCACCATGTTGTACTTATTATTCCTTTCTGTCAACGGTAACGGCTCTAGAATGTCGATCGCAATTCTTTCCATTGGAACGCCAACCCGATGAGTGTGTTGTTTTGCTTTTCCTTTCTTTTTCGGGATTCTTTGGGAACAGCAATCCTTACACGCCTTGCACCAGCGTTCTACCTTTCTTCGCCAGGTGTGTCAGTAGTACCATTCTTGAACTCCAGTTCAAGTCCTTCTCACTCCAAGATGTCCGGATGTTGGGCTGTCATGAAGTAACTGTATGACATTATCTTGTAGACTTCTAGGAAAGATTACCTGTTATTACCTGTCATTACATGTCAAGCTATCTCCCGTGTTGTCTTCCCATCATCTACAGAGCAGACCTAGTCTGACCTTTGATCTGTCCCACGGAGCCCAATATGCCTTGAGTTTTTTTTTTTAGGACACACTTCTCCCCAAGAGGACGCTTATTATTCGTTTCTTTCCAAGTTGTCATTTTGCATAGTTCTTTCATCTGCTCCAGACTGAGGTCTTGATCTGTCCATTGTGATAACCATGGCTGGGATGAATCTGTGTCCGAAACAATCGTAGCAACCAGCTTAGTCTCATTCGGTTCTTGATTACTGTTTCTTGTAGGTTCTCCGTCGATTTCGTCCTTGTCCATAGTCTCTTCTCTGGTAAAATGTTCACACTCATCGGGACACGGTCGTCGTAAGAGACCGTCGGCGTTGCCGTGGAAATATCCAGAGTGATGAAAGGTTTCCAAATTGTAGGTCCTCGGTACTTCTAGCCTCCTTTCTGTCTGCCCTTCTGGATGCTTGAAGCTCATTAACCACTTGATTGCATTATGGTCTGTTCTAACCACAAACCATGTACCGTAGAAAAAAAGTGGTAAAAGTATTTGATTGTTCGTACTACAGCTTGTAGTTCCTTCCTTGTGGTTCAATAGCCGTCTTTCTTGTTTGCTCATGGCCTTGCTAAAATATGACATTGGCTTTTCTTGTCCGTCTTGCAACTGTGACAGTACCGAACTAGTATCAAAATCGCTTGAATCCGTGTCTAAAATAAACCCGTACCCGCAACTCATTGGATATGAGAGTATTGGTGCTGTTGTCAACGCCACAAGAAGTCACAAGAACGTACATAGACTGCGTCACAAGAAGAAGTCTATTTCCACCTAGCTAGTACAAAGCTTCAGTTTGGCGATGCATGATGCTCTTAAGTTATTATTTGCCCCTCTCAATTTAACATAGGTCAATTAGAATGAGACAACGACTATTTGAGATGTAGAACCTAATAGGAAACATAAATATGCCAACAAAGCCTAGTAATGAGGTGATTTTACATTTTTAATCTCGGCCCTGACTAGGTGGGCTCTCTTACAGAGACATTGTTTTGCCACCTCGTGGTNNATTTCCAAAAAAATTAGCATCGACGTCAGTGTATAGAGTCACTATAGCCCAAAATTAATATTTGTTATTTTATTCCATATCGAATGGCACTATTCAGCCTATTCTGACAGGTTGGATCTAGTCCATTTTTGGGCAGGTTGGACCGGATGTAGGTCATTTTTTCAACGCTGCAAGGGACTATATATGTTGAAAATAGTAGAA
>VJOZ01029764.1:0-12495 GCA_009801055.1 Stichopus horrens
ACTATTCTTTTAAGTATGAATTAATCAAAATTAAGACTCAATCATGAGGAATGGCTGATGACTCTCCTTCCATCACCTAGGGGGATATATCTTGCTTTCACCAAGGGGATATATCTTGCTTTTCATGACTTTCAGCAGTTATAGAGGTATCCACAGCTTTTAACTGAGCTTCATGCCAACAGATTGTTTGTGTTCAATTTCCTGGCGTCTTGTTGCCCAAATGAAATGAATTTATTTTCAGGGCTGAATTGAGGGCCATCAGGACCTTCTACTGAGAGTGTAACACACCACCATCAGTCAATGTTGAGCATACAAGAAACCTCTTGGCTCTATACATTCCCAAATTGCAGAAGTTACATGCTCTAGATATTGTGTGAAGCATTGGGGAATCTGCTCAAAAATTTTAGCCTAAGGGAGAATTGCGTGCAGTTGGGACATGTTTTCCACAGAAAATGACTTTGTGTTTTATCTCAGTGTTTGTCAAAGCACCTATTCATTGATTCTAANNAGAAATGTTTTCTGTATTGGGATTTCTATACAGGATTGGCTAATTTAACTAAGTAACCTCTTGACACATCTTGTTTTTGTGGTGCTCAGACTTACCACGACAACATTATAAACAATTAGACGGCTTAGTGTTAATGTTCACTTAATGTTACGATAAACTTTCCCACAATGTCACATGATGTGTTCATTCTGATTATTCACCATACCAATACAACCATTAGATTATACAGTATGTGTTCAAGGGGGATCATCATTCTTCTCACAGTCACCAGAATTAATACACAAAATATTTCTTAGATAATCAAAATGATATGCTGTAATGAAACTGAGCACCCTGCTAAAGATAAAATTGTAGTTTCCATTCTGTGACTTGCAAGATTAAAAATTGGGAAAGATCTGCACAGATGAGGTCAGAAGAAAAATATTTTGCAATTAAAATTGAAGCTACGTGAACAGATTTCTTAGTAAATTAGCCAATNNCCCTAAGTACGTTGTCCACTGATTAATACACAAACCTTGATATACATTAGAGTTAAGACACAGCTACTACTCATAGCAGGTAGCAATTCTTAAAAACATGATTGTATTCCCTATCAACAGGGTGTAAGTATCATGGTTAANNTAGTTAAAATGTACTAAATAATTAGTTACCTCTGAACTATTGGGATACTTGATCGAATAAACTCAGGAATAAGTACTAATTCATTACATATAAATATCTCATGCAAAATGGAAAGTCATTTTAGTGAGTTGTTGACTGGAGGTGGCTTGATCCTTCATTTGTCTCCCTGCTTCTGCTTTTCTTTTCAAGTTAGTAATTACAATGATGAGAGTGCAATAAGAGGAATAATTATTCAAAATAAAAATATTTCTTTAACTTCTTCCATTAATTCAAATCAAACTATGACATATATTAAAAAAAAAGGTGCTTGCCAGGTGTGTCCAAAAACAACGTAGCTATATTGTTTTGTGTGTTTTAGTTTTTGCACTATTCAAGCTTTGCTTATCGTTTGTAAACGGAGTTGGCAGTTGGTCTCTCCCAGTGCCTGTTCGATGAACAAAGGTTTTTTGGAATAATGTAGACGTTTATGTAATCATTAGTTCTTTTATATGTATTAAATCTCTTTTTTGTAAGTGTGATTAAATGCTCTTGATCATTTTCAAGGTGGTGAGGGGCTATTTTTAGTTACATAATTGCACATGTGGATTTAATACCTCGGTGTGCCTTTACCATGTCAAGTTGAGGTCAGGTTTGATATAGGCAGGGCATGGTAGATCACAATGTATAGTACACTAATGTAGTTTTGGTGCAAGTCAAGATTTCATGTTGTCAATAAGCATCGTAACTGCTGTAAGAGTGGATTCCACTAATCTACGTTCAGAAAAAGACTTGACTGCTGGCATTGCTTAGTTACAAGATTGGTTTTCTATATGTGTCACAACAACACATTTGCTTTCAAAAATCCCAGATTTATCTTTAGTTACATTTGTGCAAAGTTTCACTTTGTTGTATGAACTGCTTAAGTATTCCAGGGAGATAAATCTCAGTGGGATAAATCTGTCACAATTGGTCATTGATTCGTCCATCTTGCTGCTACCAAATACTATCTCAAGCATACCAGACTACCAGTAATATTTACTTGAAGAAACATTGTAGGCAGAAGCCCTTTAGCATATGGGATCAATGCCAATAGATTAAGACGACCTTACCTAATCTTTTGGCTATCTGTATCACTTTCGGACGATAGTCCATCTTGTGGTGCCAGTGTGGGCCAGTATTGTTTTGATTGTATCTGTGTGGAACAGTGATGAATTTGATGTTATCTGTGTGGAGTAATAGTTATTTGACTGTGTGGGGCAACCGCATGTGGCACCACTTTTTTTTTTGGCATGCACAGTGAGATAGTATTGCCTTTTATGCTGTCATTGCAATGTACGTTTTGATGATGCTGATACTTTGCCATTGTGTGACCATTGAGTGGATGCCAACTAAGTTGGCTATTTAGAACTGTTCGGGCCTATATCTGGGGGTTGGTTCAGACGAACCCCCACACGATCTGCAGTTGTGATCATCCTATGGTCGTAGGCCTACATTAGCAACAAATGTAATGATTTTTAATGTGTTGGTCATAATTGTGGGGTAAAATGTACCACTAGTGGTAAAATCAAACCCTTTTACAGGTACTGAAAAAGCTGCATACGTGCCTGCTGTTAGTAATACTACTCCCACCTACACAAAAATTCTTTATGCACAGTTGTTCATGGAGCAATTCCAAGCTATGGCAGTATGAGCTCTCTGTTTGTAGGCCATTTTATACCCCTGACTTTATGTTAAGTCAGGTCAGGGATATACTGTAAGGTACGAGTGACATTTCATCTTACGTTAGTATTCTGTCTTATGTACTGTAAGGGTTATTTAATTACATTTCTCTCTTTAAAGTATGTGTTATAGTCACTGGAGGTGAATTGGTCCTTATATTTTGATGGTTTACATTTCTTGTAGTTTCTCTGCTTGTAGGCTGTATTGCTATTATACATCACACTGTACTGTAGCCCTATATGCAAGCATTGTTAGTGTTAGTAAATGTTACTGTGAAAGGAATGGTCTTTGTTCATTACATCTCATAATTGTAACTTGTTTCTGTTATTTCTGTTTGATTTTACGACAGTATTTAAAGACATGTAGATTTATCAGTCTCTTCATAAAAGTGTGTTGTATGACATCGCCACAACATTTGCAAGCAAACTTGGAACTGCAAGCAAACCTGGAACTCTTGCTGATGTGCCTTTAAGAATATCAGGGTTGTAGTGGAGGCTGGCCTTGGCCTCAGTCGTAGGCGTTGGTGGTCTGGAGGTCTTCATACAGTAAACAAAGTGAATAATACCAGCCACAATTAAAGGCCAGCCTCAGCCTACCAGGACTCGACTACAACGTACTGAAGAATGTATTCTATTTAAGATGTTGTAAAGTGACATACCACAGCAAAATTTTCAAATCTATATTACAATACATGCTAGACAATGGGTCATTGACATCCAGTTGGCATATTTGTACCAGTTTATCAATTGTGTATGGTACCGAAAAGTTTAGCAGCTGATGTCAGAAAAGTAAATGCAAACAGTAACAACTTTGCTCTGTATTCATTCCATAGCAAATCACAAGCTATGGTGACATCATATTCTATACTTGTCCTAATCCCAGTCATAAAGTCCATCATTTTAAGGTGATTGCAGTTTTTCGTTCGTATAACACATTGTTATTTATATTCTCATTCCTTGCCCAACTCTTTACAGCTGCATAATGTGAAAAATCATGGCCACTGTCATGGGGACTAATAATGCCATGATACACCACCGTTGGGATTGCGATGAAGACCACTTTTGTTATTTTAAATATTTAGCTCTGTGTTTCCTTCTTCCTGCTTCAAAAATAAGAATAAGCTCACATGGAACCAATAAAAAACTTCACAAATTTTGTGTAACTATACATGTGTGCTTGTTTGACATTGATTTAGTGTGTGGTGTAGGACTATGTGTGAATAGTATCATATGTCATGGCTATGTATGGTCTGTACTCTGTACATGCCGATGATATCTCAATTACGCCCAAGTTGTAATTTTTCATAAATTTTAATATATGCCATCAAATTCCTTGATGTTGACAAAATAATGATTTAATGCAAGCAGGAAATTATTATGTTTCACATCCAACTGATGTTTTTGTCCTTTGTTTTCTGTTAATGTTAGCTCAATGTCCATTGTAATCAATTATCTCTTTACATTTCCTTGCATTTTTCGATCCAGAGATTATGCTAATACCTTAGAGCTTTCAGTGGCTTGGCTTTGATCCTTGCACCTCCCATTGGGGCTTTGCTCCTTGACCCCACCAGGGGTCCCCAGCACAGAACATAAGAAGACCCCTTGGCCCCATTCTTTAAAGATCCTACCACAGGCTCGATTTTGCACTGCTTGTGAAATGGTTTAAGCCCAAATTTCTTTGGCCCTTTATTTGCCCCTTTTGCCATCACCTTTCCTGGTCCAAAGTTCTGCTGCTATCATGGTCAGTTCAGTACAGTATGATATCACCGATTCCTCTTTTCTCTGCCATGAGCAAATTATTTGCTGCACTGGGAAAGTGTAAAATTAAACTTGGTCATCATTACCTCTGAGTTGCATTTTGTCTAGGAGTGAGCAAAATTCTCAAATGGGTCTGCTCTTTGATTGATGTTAAATTTGAAAGATTCAGACAACTGTAGCTCCAGCATATTACATATACCAGCATACACAGGGGTGGAGTGTTTTGATTACACTTGTGGTCCTTGTATGTAAAAGTTTTACAGGGGCTGTGGGAGGTACTTGGTAAGTGGTTGGGAGAATTGAAACTGGGGCGATGAGTCACTGCTGTAACTGGGTTATAACATCTGGTAAGTACAGACTACTTTCTTTTTCTAGTTTCTTGTGAAAAGCTAATTTAAACACTATATCCATCAACTGTGATGATCTTAGCAAAGCCATGGTACCATGATCAAAGTGTGGTAAGCAGTCCACACAGACTTTCATGATACTGTAAAGGGTGATCATGGAGTTGCTGCCTTCCCCGAACAAAATATTCTCCAACTTTACAAGAGGCTGGCCTCTTGGCCACAAGAATTATTGATGGGTGAAAATACAAACTAAGCATAAATGTCATCACATCTGGCTGCTTTTAGAAGACAATTTTTAAATTGTCAGCAAAATCCACTCATGATTGACGTACTGTATGGTTAGCCTAATTTTGCCGCATCAAAACATTGTTTATCATTGCTCAGTTTTTGCTCTCGGCCAATAGCAAGTAAGTAAACAGGGGGGTTCCATAGCCACCCAAAAGAGCTCCATAAATCTGAAAATTTTCTTCTGTTTTTTTTGACTAGATATATTAATGACCACAACGGCTAGGACCCTCACACTGCTACTGTAACAAAATTTCAGTCCATGTTGATTTTCACATCACTAATGTTCAAATTGATCTCTTTTTGATCACATGTTCATTTCCAACAATAAAAAGCAGCAAGCGTCACTCACTGTCCATATTCCACATAAATTTTCACCAAGTTGTTCATCTTGAAATGTGCATGCAAGATTACAACCTTGGGGGTATGGGCTACCAAAACAACTTTGAGACTGGAACGACTGGAGAAAATTTATCTCTAATTGCTAGCAGCAAGCTTAACTACTAAGATTAATCAGTATAGTTTCGTGCCAAATGAACAACTACTTAAATAATCCACAGTGGAAACTATGTATCTCTCAGCAAAAACATGCACAACCAGATAAAGGGACATTCCATTAGCCCCATCATCGAGAAAGACAATTTCATGAGTCATGCGCAAAGTACTGCACTTATTGAGCCTGCATGATTCTGTATCATATTTTGCCCATATCAACTTCTCTGTCACACATTACAGTGTCCTCTCCACCCCCATCTCTCCCCTCCCTCTCTTTCCCACTCAGAAATGGAGAATTCAAGTGGTTTTTTGATAGGGGATGAAGATCATGCATGAGATATGTATGATTCCTATCAAATGGTTACCAGGCGGAACAATCCTGAAAGGAGACCAGGTACACATCTTTCTTTATTGTCACTCTTCACTGACGATCACTGGGTACAAAGTTCTTGACGTGCAATGTTGAGCTTCTCACTTGGAAAAGAAAAATGTCTTGTACAAAAAATAATCAAATTGAATTTAAAAATTTTTGGAGAAAAAGTTTATTTCCAATAGGGAAAATTTCAAGAAGAGGCTTATTTGGCAAATGACATGAAATAAATTGAAGTTAATATCACCACTCTTTAATTGTCTTGCATTTAAACAGTAATTTGTTCTGTCAACCTGTGAACCTATCATCTCTACAGTGGTTGAATCATTGTTTGCTCCTGAGTCAATCATGGTACTGCATTGCTATGTCTGGTTAACTCTTGGGTGCTTGGTAGACACCATGTGAAGCAACCATCATGTGCATCTTCATTTACCATCACTTTCAATGCAAAATGAAAGACATAAATGCCACTTATAATATTCAATGTGGCAAAATTTGAAAATTGAAACAAGTTCTGGTCCCGTGGAATATTGTCTGCATGCAGCCTGAAATGACCACGGAATCCGTTGCACAGAATACAGACCTACTCATCTGTGATCACAATGATTTCCATAAGCGTATTGTGACTGCCATAGAATCTTGTCAAAATGAAATTACTAGATATGTTGAATTTCTGCATAACAAACTTATGAGTCAGGTTGTTTGCTGGCTATTCTGGAAGATGGTATCGATTATTTTGTAGTGTTTGAAGACTTTTTAGTGATGCTTAATGTACCCCGTTGGGACATGTTGATCCTTGCCGAAAGCCTCTTGTAGAAGACTGGTCTGAAACAAGAATGAATAGTACAGGATTCATTTATTAAGAAAACAAAGATCACATGATGTCAAAAGCATAATCATCATTCAGTGATTGCACCTCGTCCAAAAATTCGGACCCTGGTATCTGCAGTCCGGAACTGGTCTGGTATCCAGGTAACAAAAAATATGACTTCTGTTTGAGTCTTCCACTTGTTGAAGTCATAAAATGAATTACTTTGCACAGAAACATAACACCATGTACCTTATATGGGCATGATGACAAAGTGACAGCGTGTGTACAGACAATGTTTGATCTTAACTGTCTTTACTTTTTAATTTTTAACAGGATGGACTACATCTTTCAAAGAACAAAAATGACAGTAACCATTTTGAAAGGTAATGGGACTGGTATGAAAACAGTGAGAAACAGAAATTGTATTTGAAAATTAAAGATCCTACTATGAGCACCCACATAATATGTAACAGTGCAGGTATTGGTGTATCAAAAACATGCTACTCAAGTCGTCACTCCTTGGTCGGTATCTGGAACTGTAGTATTTGTAGAATTGAAGCATTTAAAAATAATCTAGAAACGGATCACATTATTGTGGCATCAGTGATCCTGAGTTGTTTTGACTAACTGAATATCCAGTACTACTATACTTCCCACAGCCAATCCTCACATGATATCACACACGTCTATCCCTTCTAGAGAGGTACCTACCCTGGCAATTATGGTTACCCTAAACAACTGGCTATCATGTCTTGATGTATCATATAGAAAACGTCTTCTCATGACAGGATTTTAGCACATTATGGAAACTCTGTGAGGACTAGATGCTTCCCACTGGATTGTTCAAAAAAGCATAAGATTGATTTTAATGAAAACTGTCAACCATTACAATAGCGTATTCTACACTTTTTGTCAATATGTTAGAACTATATATTAAGACTGTAAATCATATGGCAGAATTAACCACCTGAATCCTATTTATTTTGCCAATTGTCTAAATGGTGCAATCAAAAGCCTTACCAAAGTTTTGGACATAAAATTTTCAATGTTGCTACTTTTTGTCTCAGCACACAATCACTTTAAGTTATTCTTTACACATGCAATGTAAATTAGTGAAACTGTGGATCTGTCTAGCAATGTCAGAACTAGGTCCTGATATTGTCAGCCAGGTACCTGGGTAGTGGGTACACTCTGCCAACCCTAATATAGGCAAACAATTGGATGCACTGAATACTCACTCTCCAGGGTGAAGCTTCTGCATGTGGGTTCTGTAGCAATTTCTGTCCATCCACGACTTGTCGCAAATAGTGCACTTGTGGGGTTTTACACCGGTATGCTTCACCTCGTGGCTTTGACGGGCCGCAAAAAGAGAAAACCTCTCATCACAATATCTGTAAGTTAACATTGAGAGTTCAATGCACATTACTTTCAGTGCTTCTGCTTCACACGGAGCACAATTTGGTGACTTGACGATGGTCCCTAAAAAGTGTAAATCAGTTGACTTTACAAGGGCCCTGCTGCATAAAGTACTGTGCAGGTCTCGACGACCAATTTCTTTAAGAACTGCACCAACTGCAATGGTTTCTTTTCACAATGAATGATAAGTGTCACATTTATGTGGATAAAAATGGCAACTCAAGTTTCAAAGTTCTACTTTTATACAGATCTAAGAACATTGACAATAATGTCCTCAGAGGTGAAGTAGTAATGAAGTAAACATAAACAGTTTTATGCTGTTTGATTGTTTGATTTAAATCAGCTGGATCAAATCACAGTTAAAATCAACAACACTGCATAAAACACAAGGCTGAAAAGTGAAGGCAAACTACAGTATATCCATGTATGGGGTGCAAGATACTGCATAGAATGCTAAGAACCACAGAGTAGAAACAAGTAGACAATAATCATTTAATGCTGTAGCTGTGAAATACATCTTACAGTACACAACTTTTTGTGCTTCCTCCAAATCGGGTAAAGCTACATATCCATCACACATTTGTGGCCAAAAAAAGAAAAATATCCACAAATGCATAATCAATCAGATATGCCTAAAAAATGTAAATTATTATGTGGCCTATGATGATGTTCCACAAGTACTGCAATATGCATAATGCCCTTTAACCAAGCAATGTTTGATGTTCAAGCTAGAGAGAGGAATGATACACATAGTGTGCCCATGACACATACAAATTGATGTCTTTCATAAAACAACATTTGATCAAAGTGTAAAAAGTCAGGCTAGAAATGTTTTCACAAATACCTTTGATACCTTCAACATTCCCCTTTAAATTTACCTGCATTTAATTGGCTTTTCACCGGTGTGTCGTCTCATGTGTTTTTTGAGGTCCCAGACACTCAAGCCACACACAGAGCAGTCCGCTCTCTGGGACGTGTGCAATTTTTGGTGGTAGTACTTGGTAGAGAGTGCCATGACTTTCCCACAGATATCACAGGTGTACATCTTACCCTCATGCTGAGCCATGTGATTTCTTATATTGCCTTGCTTGATGAGTTTATGACACAGTTGGCACGTTACGGAGTATCTTTGTTTGTTCTGATAGTATTTACTCTTCTTAGCTTTTGCTAGCTTTACATCAACATCCACCTCCGCCTCTCCAATGCCATGCATGTTATAAGTATGCCTGTTGCAGCTCTTGGAGTCATCAAACTTCAAGCCACACACTTTGCATACTGCAGGAAAAACCTCAAAGTGACGTCGCTCATGTTTATTGCGACCAGATGTTGACAGGAAGCTCCGTGGACAGTATCTACAAGCGAATTCTTCTCGCTTGTCACTGTGTAATTCCATGTGGCGTTTCAGGGCCTCATTTTTCTTGCACATTTTGCCACATATTTGACAAATATGATTCCCCCTTGAAGGGCCATCGTGGATTTTCATGTGATCTTTCCTCGAGTTCATTCCAACAATTTTGCCACAAACATCACATAGGAAAGCCTTTGCTTCTTTTAATTTTTTCCAATTTTCATTCGCTGTGTCCGAACGGAACTTGAACATCTTGCGCCGTTCCTCTTCTGTTAGATGTCTGATGAATGGAACCTTTCTGTGACCTCTACCGACTGAGGTTTGGGGTCCTGCATTACCACTGACTCTATAAGAGCTACTACACTCCACAGATTTAGCCTCTGGATACCCTTCAAAAATACTTGCAATAGCGTCCAGGAGTCCTCCGCTATTGCCACCATCGTCTGGCGTAGAGGAAACAAAGGATGATGGCTCAGCTGAAATGACGCCAACGTCCTCCAGATCGACGATGTCCACTGACTTGCCGATGCTCTCCAAGTCTTCAGTTTGACCGTTACAGGAAGTGTCAGGATTAATGTCACCTATCAAAGTATCAGCTGGTGCATGTCTGTCACTGGCAGTGGTAACCAAATCACTTGTGACTTCTTGGCATTCTACATCCGGGAGTGTATCAGTGCTCTCTGGTTCTGGATGTGATTCTGGAGGAGGTTCTGGTAATGATTCTGATGATGATTCTGCTGATGGTTCCTCTACGTGAGGACTGACTGGACTGTCCTCTCTTCTTTCATCAAGCAGCTGCACTGGTTCACTCTGCATCTCATCAGCCCCAGGGACACAATCCTCTTCATTATCATTCACATGTCCACTCTGCATCTCATCAGCTCCTGAGACACAGTTCTCTTCATCATCTTTCACTGGTCCTCTCTGCTTCTCATCAACCCCTGAGACATAGTTGTTTCCATCATTCTTTGCCTTCTCTATTCCTGCTTGCAGCCTCTTTAATCTTTTCTGCTGTCTTCTTACCTTCATTACTGTCACTTTACTTGCCCTCCTCCGTTTTGATCTGTCTTCGCTGGTCTCCGACTCCTCGGTCACAGGCAACTCTACATGGTTCATTAGGCTGTGCATGTGATCCAGTGCAGTGTGAGTGACCAGATCGGCCTTCTCTATGGCAGCTGCTAGTTCTGAAACCATGCCTGCATCAAGCAAGACTATTCCGTCACCCTTGGGTGTGGCATCTCTGGTGTCTGGAAGGGAGAACTTTTGACACGGACAGGTTACAAGGACACACTGGACAACTTTCTTTACTGGATTTTCCCAGGTGAAGACAAGAGGTCTTTTATCTCTGAGGATCTTTACTTCCACTTCAATAACACCCTGAAATGAGAGAGACAAAATGCTGCAAATAATATTCATAGTCTATCCCATTTTCCAATATCCTAAGTATGATCCACAATTGACAAGGAAAAGCTACTCAGAGCAACCTTCTGGAATACAGAAAGTTTAAACAGTACTCTTACATTCAAGCAATTCATGCATGACGGTACAATTTTTATAAGCAGCTGAGGTTTCCATCAAATCTGCAATCTTGGAATACTTTGCTTAATTTCACTATTTCAAGTTTACAACAAGACATTGTGACCAAGGAAGTAGCTATGGTGGTCGGCAGTGGTCGGCTCTAGCCGGCACTCGCAACTGCCGACCACTACTAGAGATAGAAATACTGTACATACTACCGACNNAAATGATATTAAAATATAAGGATGAGCAATTTCAACAACCACCACCTCAGAAAATATAACCACCACTCACAAAAAGCTACAGGGGTAGCTATATCCTTGATTGTGACCCATGTTTATCGACACTAGATGTTAACAATCTTAATAACCATAGGTAAATATGTTTAGACAAAAAGAACTTAGAAGCACTTTCATATGAAATGAATAACAACCTTTAAATCTGCACTGTGCTGCTGCAAGAGTCTAGTTTACGAATACTACATCTAACATATCCCAGACACAGTGAAATGATGGATCTTGTGTAACATCAGCAATATTGCATAAAATGGTGTGTGTTCATTGCGAATGGCCGCTGACCACAAATGACTGCCGGACTATTGAAAACTTTCTAAGGCTCTGTATACTCAGCTTACTAACTGCAAAGATCTGATCAATTTCTCTCATACTGATACAAAGTACCAGGTATAAAATTTTGTCCGAAGTTGTTAAGTGAAATTTGACTTGAAATACATCAAGAATAAATGTTAGCTTTTGTGGTAATTATACACTTCTGTACTCAGTGTGGAAAAGCATTCATTTTCTAATTCATTCCTAGACAGTAATCCTATTCTAATGTTCGATACTGTACCAATTACTCTAGTATTGAATAAGTTTTTGATCTTGATGTATAACTAGACACATAGCTAGACAAGACACATGTACAGGCATATGCATATCTGAATATCATTCCCAGGAAAGACTAAATATATGCACACAAATTCAACAATTTTAAATTGTTGGCACTGTTTACTTGTCACTGCATGTCAATTCAAGTTTATTTACATCAACAATGTTAACCACCTGTAACCCAGATTCGGGCTGTACATTACAAAAAATGTGGGTGTAACATATTGACCTGAAACGGCAGTAAGGTGTTTGTGAGTCAACAGGCAATCAACTGTTTCTCTGAGTAACTTCATCTTAAAATTTGCCAGTAGTTACAGTATATATACCAGTGGTGTAGCCAGGATTATTTAAGAAGGGGGGGCCAAACATGCCGAAAGACTATCTAAGCAGAGCGCCACCATTGGTTGGCACGAAGCGTACAGAAAATTTGGAAA